>JAINUG010000410.1:225000-237500 GCA_029706075.1 Aldrovandia affinis
ATGGTGCATGTGCCATAAAGTACTGGGACAGTGAAGTCAAAATGGAATTTGTCATAAATTAAATTCCATCTTTTAGGGTCAAAATTGGCAGTGTTGAACCCCTTCCCCTTGGGTTAGCAAATGGACATTTGTATCGGGTATTGGAACGGTTGCTTCTTGGGTGACCGCACGTACATTAAACAGCTATGAATATTGCACCAACACCCCGCGTCATGTACACTCAAGCATCCATTGCTTTGGCTTGAATATTTAGAGCCAGTAGTCTAATAAAATCACTAAGGCTGCTCGATTCCAGGCCTCAAGGGCAGCAGTGTCTGCAGGTATTTGCTCCAACCACGCCTTTGCTCCTTGGCCTAGGAGGTGAGCTAATGAGTGAAATCAGGTGGCGTAGTGCGTGGTTGGAGCAAATACCTGCAGACACTGTGGCCCTCAAGGCCTGGAATTGAATAGCCCATGCATTATGGAAACCAATGCATACTACAAGGCGGAAGAAAAATGTGAATGTGAAATTAAAGATGAACTCAAGCAGAACCAGAAGTGCAGCCAAGAAGCTTTTGCACAATAAGCAACCTGCAATGTCTTGAAAAAGAATAGAAACCACTGGCAGCGGCAGAAATCAGTCACGCCACATTCGGCGAGGGGAATCCGGTAACTGGTGACCTGATTTATGAAAACCGCCTAAAGCAATTAACAGTGTAATCACCAGTGATCTCTAGAGAAACCAGAATGACAGAGATGCACATGGCAAGACATAAACATCTCACCAGTCCCAGGAGCACTGAAGAGGCCGAACCGAACACACACACAAACCATCGGCTTCGTGAAGCTACAGCAGACAGAACCCCATACCTTTAAAACCATGATTACTCTCAACCTGTTTTCCTTTACATTCCCCGATTATCCATCAGGCAATTCATTTGCTGAATAATCAATACCAATAGGTATAGCTTCCCACTTTCATTTTGTCATAGCATTTCTTTCTATACATCACAAACTTGTGTAGCGTTTTCTTACATCTACAGATCATCTGAACTTGTGGATAAATGCACTCTTGGTTACATTTATAAGTTAAAAGTGTAGCCTACTCTGAACTGAAATGATTCCGTTTATTTTTACTCAATTAAACCCCTAATTGTAATTTACTTTCTCTAAAGCCGTATTCGTAATTTGCTAAGTAAAAATTCCAGACTGATATTCAGTCTCACTGACTGAAACCCCTCCCTCCCTGACTGACACTGCAGCCAATCAGGGCCACAGTCAGACTGGCACTCGCACCTCTTCACAAATGCAACAAAGCATAATTCATTCCAGATACACACACACACACACACACACACTTACATACACAAGCAAACAATTACACTCACTCACACACACACACACACACACATACACAAGCACACACACTCCCACACACACTCACTCACATACATTTCATCACACACACACACACACACACACACTCACACACACACACACATACTCACACAACACACACAAACACACACACTCACTCACACACACTCACACTTACATACACACACACACATACTCCCACATACACAAACACACACACACACTCACTAACGCCCCTCCCCCATCTCTCGCGGTCTCTCCTCTCTCATTGCTCTTTATCTGTCAGTAATCGTACTCAGGAAGCAAGCACAGAGTGATGTGGGATCGGCAGTGTCATTGTGCAAAAAGGTGCAGATTTAAGAGATTAGGAGACACTGCCTTCTCTGTCTCTTCTTCTTTCGGAAACGTCAAATGTCCTTTTTATTAATGCAACAAAGCATAATGCATTCCAGACACACACACACACACACACTCACACACTTACACACACTCACTCATACACTTACACACACACACACACACACACTCACACACACACACACACACACACACACTCTCTCACTACACACTCATACACTCACACTCACACTCCCACACACACGTGTCCCTGTGTAGGTTCAGGGCCTGCAGACTGCACCACCACACTAGTGAACACGCTTATAGCTTCATAACTGGCACATCTGCCTCTTATCTGTGGCTCTCTGCGGCCCAGGGGGACGAGGGGGGAGATTATTATCTTTAGCCTGTATATGACTAAGACGTGTGTAACAGAGATGTGTGCAATAGAGAGAAAGACAGAGAGGGGAATTCGATAAAGAGTCATAATATCTATGCACAATGTAAAAATGGGAAATAAAAGAACAGAATTCTTCACTCATTTTACATTACATTTACATTTTAAGCATTTAGCAGATGCTCTTATCCAGAGCGACTTACAAGATGTGCATTAATACATGGTAGGAACAATCATAGTTAACACACGAGATCAGTGCAGTAATACAGCAATAGACATCATTGCAGGCATCTGCGTACCATACCTGTAACACTGGGAAGGAAAAGGTTCGTGTAATATATATATTTTTTTTTGGAGTATAGTGTTGAACAAGTAAACAGTGGTGAAGACAATTTAGCTAGATGGACAGAGTTCAGCGGTAGTGGAGTCTGAAGAGATGGGTTTTGAGTCTCTTGCGGAAGATCCCAAGTGATTCCGCGGTCCTGACCAACACACTCAGAGAGAGCCATAGACAAATGCATCTTCACACACTCTCACATTCACACACACTCACACACACACACACACACACACTCACACACACTCAGAGAGCCATACACAAATGCATCTTCACACATTCACACACACACACACACAGTGGAGCACTGCCATTGTACCCCTGAGCAAAGGTACTAAACCTGAATTGCTTCAGTAAAAATATCCAGCTGTATAAAATGGATTGTATGTAAAGAAATGTAAACTGTGTACGTCACACTGGATAAGAGCGTCTGCTAAATGCCTAAATGTAAAATGTCTTTCTCACCCTCCCTCACCTGCAGAGAGGAGATGGACCCTCCCATCCCACAGCCCAACCTCTCGTTCTGCCCTGTGACGGTGTCCATGCTGTCCCACTCCCTGAACAACAACAGCCGGGCTAACTTGGTGTCGGTGTTGGTGCTGGGGCTGGTGTCGGCGGTGGGCATCGCCGAGAACGCCCTGGTGCTGTTCGTGGTGGGCTTCCGTGTGCGGCGGACGGTCTCCGCCGTGTGGGTGGTGAACCTGGCGCTGTCCGACTTCCTGGCCACGCTCACGCTGCCCCTCTTCACCGTCTACCTGTACTCGTCGCACAGCTGGGAGCTGGGCTGGCCGCTGTGCGTGGCGCAGTCCTCCGTCTTCTTCCTCAACATGTTCGTCAGCTCCTTCCTGCTGGCGGCCATCAGCCTGGACCGCTGGCTGCTGGTGTGCCGGCCCGTGTGGAGCCAGAACCGGCGCTCGGTGCCGGCGGCGTGGGCCGTGTGTGCGCTGGGCTGGGCCTGGGCCGCGCTCAACGCGCTGCCCTACGCCGTGTTCCGCGACGTCATGCCCAAGGCCGACGGCCGCCACTTGTGCTACCACAACTTCGCCCTGCACCCGACGGGGGCGGGGCTGGAGCAGGACTGCCGGGCGCGGCAGGTCGCCACGGCGATATCCAAGGCCCTGCTGGCCTTCGCTCTGCCGCTGGCGGTGATCGTGGGCAGCTACGCCGGCTTCGCGCGGAGCTTGCGGCGGCGGGAGAGGGCCAGGGCGCGGCGGGGCTCCACCTCCGGCGGCCGCACCGTCTCGCGCCAGTTCTCCAGGATGGTGGCGTCGGTGATCACGGCGTTCGCGCTCTGCTGGGCGCCCTACCACCTCTTCTGCCTGCTGGAGGTGGTGGCGGCCTCCTGGCCCCCCGGAGTGCCGGTGGTGGAGGTGGGGCTTCCGCTCGCCTCCTTCTTCTCCTTCCTCAGCCCCATCCTCAACCCCGTGCTCTACGCCTTCAGCTGCCCCGACTTCTGCGCCCGCATCCGCCAGAGTCTGGGGGCCCTGCTGGAGGGGCTGCTGGAGGAGGAGGGCAGCGGGGGGGGGGGGGGACGATCAGGAGGGCCAGCATCCCGCTCAGCCCTTCCCACCTGCTCTCCTCCAACGTCTCCACGGCCTCATACAAGTTCCACCACTGCCAAACCTCAAACGGAGAGAGTAAGGAGAAATGAAGGGAGGGGGAAGGAGGGAGAGAGAGAAGGAGGAGAAATAAAGAGAGACAGAGAAACGATGATTGTTCTTACCATGTATTTATGCACATCTTGTAAGTCGCTCTGGATAAGAGCGTCTGCTAAATGCTTAAAATGTTAACTGTTAAATGTAGAAAAAGAAACAAAAAAATAGCGTAGGTATATTTTATATTGTTCATTATCATATTGATGTTTTATGTAGCCTTGATGTATAATATTTGGCAGTGTGGAAAATGTGTGTTTTGTAATGCCAATAAACCAAACTTTAATTGAATTGAGGGTGAGAGAGTATGTAAAGTACATTACAATTACAATTTATTTAGCACAGGGGTTCCCAAACAGGGGTTAGGGTTAGGTTGGGAACCCCTGTGCTAAATAAATTGTAATTGTAATGTACTTTACATAAACCAACACACTGAGGTTATTTAATCTGCAGTGCAGGTGACACTGGCAAGGTGAGTACGGGACCCCCTGACCCCTTGAAGTTGCATCAACACTTATTTAAAGACTTATGTGTAAACTGTGGGATACCTTGTTTATATAATAAGGTTTACAAAAGAGGAACAGTATGTGGATATTCGGTTATTGGCTCAGGGTCCTACAATATTTAATTGTAAACCAGTGACCTGTTGTCTCTAGGTATCTGTCCTCTCTCTCTCTCCCCTCCCTAAACATCAAAGACAACTCCATGGGCAGCTAAAAGATGCCAATTTGTAATTGGCCTAATACACATCAACTGTTCTGGTGTTACCACTGACCACCGGAGCACTTAATGTGGGCTTTCGTTGTCAGATTAGCCAGCATGTTTTAAAAGAGTGTTAACTCTAGTTGAATGCCATAACGTTCCCTATTGTTGTTTTGAATCTGTGTCGTTCAATAGACAATATCAATTGAGCATCTTCATCCCAAGTAAGTCATAGCCTAGTTGTTGAGGCTTTCCACGTTTTAAACTGTGAATATTTTGATAATAAATTAGCCCTGCTTTTGATAACCTACAAGGTACTTTTAGAAAAAGTATCTTTAAAACCTTAGATAAGCCAGTCCATGTCATAAATGTGTGTTCTAACTTCATCAGTCAGGGTTAGTATCCTCCACCCTGCCAGGTGAGGTAACATACTTACAACACAAGAGTCCAGTTAGTTTGAGTTTGGTTCGATTGGGGTGAAGAGAAGAGTTTTGTTTTGTGGTGGTTCCTTGGAGTGGGCATGTTCCATCTCCCTCCCTCCTTCCTTTTGTTCCTCTGTGCTGAAGCTGGAGTTTGGTTTCTTTGGCATGGTCTGGTTTTATCTGGTCTCTCTCTGCTGGTAATTATTCATTGTAATTGCGTGTTTATTTTTTTATTATTCAACTAGCTGAGAGAACTAATTCGTATTAGTATGAAAAATATATTAGTGACTGTTGATTCCTTCACGACTGAGGAACGTTATACTTCCACAGAAGTAACGTTACGTACAGATCTGTCCCAGTGAATTAGCTCACGTTAGCTATATAGCTAGCCAGCTGCCGGCACCTGACAGTTACTACTGCTAGTTCGCTGCGGTAACTTGGGTAAAGAAATGAAACATTGTCTTTGAATATCCGTTTAGCTAACATTACAGTCATGTAACCATTAGCTTCGTGTGAAATTTAAATAACTTAGCAAAGCTATCTGGGGTTATTTATAATGTAACGTTAACTTAGCTATAGCTATCGCGACCAGGTAACGTTGACGCAGTTCACAGGTTTCTTAACTTGACGAACTCCATCGACCGATAACCAGAAATGTATATTATCAGCTAAGCTGAGCACAAAATTAAGAGTGGAAATTATACATTTACTTGGATATTTATAGAAAAAACCCTAGCGAGGACATATAATACTAACCTCCTATATTAACGAACTACTCCTCGGAATGAGAGGCTGTCTCGCGCAGTTTCAGTTGAATTTAAAAATGTCCTCGCGATTGTCCACTTGCACGGGGACAGGAACTGGTCCAATTCAACTGTGCGTTCCTGAATCTGACCCTCACAACGACACAAACAGAGTGGCCGCCGGTTCGAGAATGGATCCGGCACGGGTGCATGATAATAACAATTACAAATAATAATAATAATAACAATAATAATAATAATAATAATAACAATATAAACTAAGTGGATCATATGTATAATAACAATAATAATGATAATAACACAATTTAAGCACTCACTCATTTCGAGCTGATAAATGTTGGATGATGTGTTATACAAATACTTATTATTATTATTATTTATTATACATATGATCCACTTAGCATTCTGTTCCAATATCTGCAGGAGCAGCTGTTATTCTGCTACCCGAGACTTTAAATTGACCAAAACGGCAGCAAGTGGAAACAAATGTTGGTTTGGTTTTTGTGTTATGGGCCTTTGTTGACAGACTCCAATGAATTACTATAAAACGATATGCTCAAAAGGCAACCCAAACAATATAAAAGTATTGTGTTCTGCTAGACTGGATAATTGTTACTAGGTTATTTCTCAACATTTGGTGTTTGCTATTTAAGAAACATTTTTTTAATTATTATGATTATATTATTTAATGTTCAACTTATGAACTAAATGCCAATAATGGTATATTGTAAACTACACATAATTGCAACTTGATGGAAATAACCAATCGATGGACAGTAGTCATCCACGTTTAACCATGTTTCTGTCACCATAAACAAGTCCAGATATTGAGAAGTAATCAGGCCCTTTACAACAAATGATTTGTTATTCAGAGATCAGAAATTTAGCAAGACAATTTTTTTACACCTTCACCAAACTCCAGAGTCTATAGTCCAGTTCTGGAATAGAGTTAATGGGCGGGGGTTGATGGGGGCAGCTCACACTTCTCGCAGGATCTAGGGCTTGGGAAGTGTGAGCTGCCCCCATCATCCCCCGGTTATTACAGGAGCAAAGTGTGCGAAGGGTAAGGGTAGAGGGCAATTATTTCATATTTCATTATTCATTATTTCTATCGTAGCAAACCCTATGCCTGATTGACTATATGTAACGGTGGCTGGTTCTGCACGCAGCGAGTTTCGAACCGACGGTTCCCGACGCGACAAGAGAGCGATTTAGCTCGCCGAGCTAAAGACTCAAGTCTCTAACTCCGGGAACTAATCGCACTCTTATCCACGTCACTCTATGCAACGGGCGCTCACGTACCAGAGCTCGCCCGCTACATATACACACCCCTGGTGAATTGGTGTCAGCCTCGGCCAATAATTGATTGTACATTTTATATGGTTTAACATTTCCAGAGGGGCCAAATCTTCCTATCAGCTCCTCTGAAAGGTCTGGCTTTTGGGGTGTCAGAAGGTGAAAACCTGAGCCCTTTAAATGTCAATGAATCAAGTACAATTTTGAAATTAATTTGACAAGATTGATGTTTTAGCATCTGTTTCTTTACCACATCCTTTTTGTACCAAAACAATGGTGTTTAAAAACCAATATGCAAAATGGATTTGACTCTCTTTTTTTAATTTTAATTTTAATTTTATTTTTTTAAACAAAAAAATGATGTAAATTTCATCATCCACAGTATTTGGACTTTGCAATTGTATGTTCGTGGCCTGTGCATTTAAAATCAACACGTTTAGTATGCAAGGCCACATTATTGCTGGGCAGTATATTTATTTCACTAGAGAAAATATCCTTTTCATGTATTTTTCCCAAGATATTTGATTCTAAACTTTTAATAAGCATATTTTTATTGTTTACACCCATTTGATTGTCCCCAGATATTTCATTTCATTTTAAGCCATTTCGAGTAGTTATTTCTTTATAGAGGGCTGTATTTAAGGAACATCTGAAAAAATAAAGCGGTTTAATAAAGTAAGGAATCAAGCCTTTGACGTGTCGAAGCGATTATTTGTTCGACTGCATTCACACCCAATCAATGACACAATTACATACAAATTTCGATCTGTGGGATTGCGAGAGATTATCACCTTCCAGGTGAATTGGCAACACATTTATTTCGGCACACATTAGGCGCGTCTTTGTCTATTCTGGTAGTTTCGTGACTAGCGTAGTTTAGGACAAGCGTAGTGTAGTATAATGGTTAGGTAACTGGACCTGAATTGCTTCAGTAAAATACCCAGCTCTCTAAAAGGATTGTATGTAAAGAAATTTAAACTGTGTAAGTCGCTCTGGATAAGAGCGTCTGCAAAATGCCTAACGTGTAAGTGTAAATGTAAGCAACGGCACCGCACATGTGGCGCAGTTGTAGCCTAAAGGAAGTTGGTTTAAAAGAATAAATTATCTGTGCGTGTGGTTCATTATGGCAAATCAGATTATCAGTCCCGGCCCCCCTTAATCATTTTGCCACAATTAAATGGTAATTACGCCATGTTTTAAAGATGGAAACGGTGCTAAAATATCAGCATGTCGCAGTATGTTCTTTTAATTCTGGCTAAGATGCACAGCCGCGGTGTTCGGTCTGAGGACGTTTTTAATGTTCCACAGCGACGCTTTCTAGCCAATAGAAGTTGATTATTCAACTGTTGCATTCTGGGTATACCACAACTTCGCCGTTTCTATACAGTATTTGATTAAATTACAAACCACGTATTGACAGTAGAACATATATTCATACAATATGTGTTATATGTATTTGGAGCCTTAATGTGAAATAGTTTGACAGAGTACAACATTACGCGATGTTATATGCTAACATATATATACGCTGACAATGTTCTGATTATGCGGAACATACTGGCGCAGCGAATAATCTACTGTGCTTTCAAACACTTTAGTTTATGAGCAAATAACACCGGGCAACACTCGGTGGAGTCACACCGACGCATTTATACACAGGTCGTTGAATACGTCAATATGCCGCCAGTGAGCCACCGTGGACTGGTCGTACAGTTGCGTTATTGGCCTTCTTTGCCTGCGCCCCTTTCTCGTTAAGACTATACTTTCAGGGATCATTTCTATAGTATCTAACTTGAGAAATGCGTTTCTAAAGTGTTTGGTCTCGCTAATCACGATGAAGAGATTCGGCATCTCCTTCTGAGCGCGAAGCGGGCAGAGAATTGTGATTTATTCACCTGTTCTCTGCCATTGATGACCGTTCCGGCTCATTTCGGTGAGCTCGGAGGAAGGTGTTGCGATCTGAGTGATTAGATTCATGTTTAATAACAAAGTAAATAAGTAAAACATTTGAATACTACAGATTAATAGTGTTCGGTTTTGTAGAATTCTTCAGACTCGTAACTGCAGGAAGTTCTGGTTGCTAACAGGAGTTTATGGTGCTGTAATGCAGTTCAAAACGTCCAGTGCCACAGTATTGTCCTTCATCGCACACTTCAAGTTCTGTTTCCCTACAGACTTCTATGGTAGTAGGGAGACAGGTCATTCACTGTTTGGAATACAGAGCTGAAAATGAACCCTTTGACATTGCTAATAATGGACACACAAACATACAGGCAGACTACCTGTACAGATAGACACCTGAGTGACTACCTGTGCACACACTCACACAGACTGACACAAAAACACACTGCCGTTTCTCCAGAGATTGATTAAACACTTGGACAGACAGACAGCTCCGTACAGTCTCTCTGTGCGGAAGCGTGTTAACATTCTCAGTGTACAACGACCCTGTCACCCTCTCAGGCTCTGACACTTATGTTCAGCTGTTCAAACACACACACACACACACACACACACACACACACACACATATATATATATATTGTACCCAGAGCTGTATAAAGATTAAATATGTTAAAGACTTAATATTGTGAAAATTAAACTAAAATAAAATGTAGAAAAAACTGTCACACAGTTTGTTTCGTTTGGTGTTTTTATTGTGTCTGTATAACATTGTTGAATAAGTGGTAGTGAGTCACACCTTAATGTAGGTGTCCACAGGTGTGTCCACAGGTGTGTCCACAGGTGTGTCCCAGGTGTGTCCTAGGGTCCCCAGGTGTGTTGATCTGTGAGAAGTAGCCCGCAGCAGCACACAGCAGGATCCTCTCTCCTCATGATCTGATCAGTGTCCACCGGGTCGGTCAGCGGGCCGGCGCATGGTTGGCCTTACTGTAACATTAAAGGGCTTAATAGCGTTTGTACATCAACACTTGTTGTGTGACGCTGTGAAAGAGACGTTTAAAACAACAGGCTCGTCTGTGTGAAACACTGGAGGTTACCGGAGTGTGTGTGTGTGTGTCTGTGTGAGGTCAGAGCTCTGGACCAAAGAGAGAGAGAGAGAGAGAGAGAGAGAGAGTGTGTGTGTGTGAGGTCAGATCTCTGAACCAAAGAAAGAGAGAGAGAGAGAGAGAGTGTGTGTGTGTGATATGTGATCTCTGGACTGGAGAGTACACTTTTCTATGTATGAATGTATGTGTATGTGTGTGTGTGGGGTTAGAGGTTTGATCTCTGCACTGTTGACAGGCAGGAAATTGATGCATTGTATGGTTTGAAAGCTGTACTGCCTCAGTGAATACCCAGGTAGACACGTCGCTTACAGAGCGAGGAGAACAATGTGCCGGACCCTCTCAAAACTGTCTGAAGTAATGGTCAGGGGTTCGCTGACAGGGCCCACAGGAAACACCCTCACAACCACAAGTTGTTCCGTTTATTCACTTCCACCAGTTCTTGCACGTGCGTATACAGTCTGGTGAGTTAAACCCTGAACCAATGATCATTATTTATTCGGTTATAATCCATATGTTTTTGAGGAATTCATCACTTTAATTCAGGGAAATTGAGTAGGATACATCGTTTCAGGAAGTGTGACTCCTGCGTCAATGGAGTTCTTTTTTTCTTTATACATTTAAAAATAATTTCTGCCTTAAGTCTCGCCATATCTAAAGTATGATTTATGTACGTATTCATTAACGCACGCCTTTGTGTATCAGTGCGTTTATTTGGCAGACACGTTTATCCACACACACTTATAAGACCGCCCAGTAAGGCACAGAGCATGCGCACAGACCAGCAGGCAGCACAAACTGAGCATCACGCTCAAAACGGTGCTAAAATATTAGCATGCAGCAGTACGCTTTAGAATACGTACATCGGGGGGTAAAGAAGGAAAGAACAAAGCAGGGAAATATTTAAAAAGATTAAAACGTTTAAAAAGTCTATGTTGTTCATACCAATTATAGTGTCCTTTTAATTCTGGCTAAAATGCACAGCCGCGGTGTTTGGTCTGAGGACGTTTTTAATGTTCCACAGCGACGCTTTCTAGCCAATAGGAGTTGATTATTCAACTGTTGCATTCTGGGTATACCACAACTTCGCCTTTTCTACAGAGTATTTGATTAATTTACAAACCACGTATTGACAGTAGAACATATATTCATACAATATGTGTTATATGTATTTTGAGCCTTAATGTGAAATAGTTTGACAGAGCACAATATTACGCGATGTTATATGCTAACATATATATATATACGACGACAATGTTCTGATTATGCGGAACTCACTGGCGCAGGGAATAATCTACTGTGCTTTCAAACACTTTAGTTTATGAGCAAATAACACCGGGCAACACTCGGTGGAGTCACACCGACGCATTTATACACAGGTCACTGAATACGTTAATATGCCGCCAGTGAGCCACCGTGGACTGGTCGTACAGTTGCGTTACTGGCCTTCTCTGCCTGCGCCCCTTTCTCGTTAAGACTATACTTTCAGGGATCATTTCTATAGTATCTAACTTGAGAAATGCGTTTCTAAAGTGTTTGGTCTCGCTAATCACGATGAAGAGATTCGGCATCTCCTTCTGAGCGCGAAGCGGGCAGAGAATTGTGATTTATTCACCTGTTCTCTGCCATTGATGACCGTTCCGGCTCACCTCGGTGAGCTCGGAGGAAGGTGTTGCGATCTGAGTGATTAGATTCATGTTTAATAACAAAGTAAATAAGTAAAACAGTTGAATATGGTGCTACGCCAAAAAAAAATGCGCCCAATTTTGCGCCCGATTCAATTGGATACTTATTATTTATTTTCCCAAGCCACGCGGAGCCGCAACATAAGGCTGAAAGAGCCACATGCGGCTCCGGAGCCGCAGGTTGCCGACCCCTGGTCTAGAGAATCTGTTGTAGTATGGAGTTGCACATTTAAAGTAATCCATATTTTCATATTAATTGAGAAATCTCTAAATATATAAGTGCTTTCTAAATTAAAATCTTAATTGTTACATCTTAATTTATTTCAAAAATGAATATTTAACAAAAATCTGTTTCAGAAATAAATACTTCCATTAAATCTGAGATCTTGGTTTAAAAATTAATGTATAGCGTAGGTCTAAAATTTTGGTTTTCCAAAACCAAGATATAACAATTAATATGTATGTTTTCTCAGTTTTTACCATGAAATCCTTATTTAATTTAATTTAGTCTGTCCTTAACTTAAATAAAGGGTCTACATTTACGAATT
>JAINUG010000410.1:242500-250000 GCA_029706075.1 Aldrovandia affinis
GACTCTAGACTAAAAGCTCATTGTGTTAGTGTGATACACACAGTCTAGACTCAAAGTTCAGTGTATTAGTGTGTGATACACAGACTCTAGACTAAAAGCTCATTGTGTTAGTGTGATACACACAGTCTAGACTCAAAGTTCAGTGTATTAGTGTGTGATACACAGAGTCTAGACTAAAAGCTCATTGTGTTATTGTGATACACAGACTCTAGTCTCAAAGCTCATTGTGTTAGTGTGTGATACACTGACTCTAGTCTCAAAGCTCCTGCCTTCTCTTCCAGCTAATGTAGCCACATATTATTTACACGCACCAGATACTCCGCTCCTGCGTTCCTCCCGTCCTCTCTCTGCTTCTTAACTGCAGGAAGGTAGTTCTCGCACCACTTGATGAATTTCAGAAGATACATCAAATTGGCTGGTTAGGTACTGGTAGGCTGGCTACATTATATTATAGTATATTTTAATTTGTTTCAGTGTCTTGCACTCAGAGGTGCCCAGCTTGTATGGGTTCATCAGACTCAATAAATACAGGTGAACATAATACACGCCATTTAGCAGACGCTTTTATCCAAAGCGACTTACAGTAGTGAATGCATACATTTTCAGTATATATGGCCCCAGTTGGGATTGAACCCACAACCTAAGTGTTGCCAACGCTGTGCTCTACCAACTGAGCCACAGAGAACCACATTTACAGCCGTCTCAGCCAAAACACAGGAAGTTATCATGCAAATGTGTGTTTTATTTTCATGTTACAAAATAAGTCAAAACCAAGTAGAAACAGTATTACTTATGGAATAAAATCTGGAAAATTATATATAAGATTTAGAATTGATCAGAATTCCTTGTACTGAAAAACCATTCCGCTTTGAGTTTGTCATCAAACCAGGGGCTGTATGTACAAATGTTCTAATAGTAGGAGTGCTGATCTAGGATCAGGTTTCCCCTGTCCATATCCTAACCATATCCATTATGAGCTAAAAGGCTAAACTGATCCTAGATCAGCACCCCTACTCTTAGAATCTTTGTACATACAGCCCATGATCCTTTACGTAAAATAAATTAAAAACATTAAATTAATGTTATTTTCAATTTCTCCAACAATATTTCTTCTTCGGGTATTCTAGGAAATCTTCCCGTTTCAAGCTACAGTGCTTCTTTTAGTCACAGTAGTTTGTGGAAAAAGTCATTATATTTATCTGTGCAAAATTGTTTGGTTCAGTCTTTGTTAAAAAGCCATTTTCGATGCTCTCTCTTTGTGTTAACATGTTGCTTTGTGATGTACCCTAAAGTAAAAGTGCAGTTTGTGTCGACAGAAACTGTGTACTGTAGCTTTTCTACACTGAATCGCTTTTCCCACTGCTCCGGGTCTGCACGTGAGAACTTAAGCAACTGTGTCATCCTCTGTTTTAGCCTAGTTACTGCGGGAATACAAATATTTTATGTTCTTATTCCATGGAATCAAAATGGATTTAATTGGGATTTCTTGCCACCGATGAACACAAAATACTCTATAATGTCAAATAAAAAAACAACTCAAGAGATTAATTACAAATAAAAAACAGACAATAATTGATTCCATAAGTATTCAGAGTAATTCCGAGCATTTGAGTAAGTCTCTATCAGCTTTGTACATCTGGACAATTGTTCAAGCTCCATCAGGTTGGATGGGGACCGTTGGTGAACAGCAATTTTCGAATCTTTCTGCAGATTCTCAATGGGATTGAGGTCTGGCTTTTGACTGGGTCACTCTACGACATCGAATTTTAGCTTTTTAAACCACTCCAATGTGGCTTTTGCCATATGCTTTGGGTCATTGTCCTGCTGGAATATAAATCTTCGCCCAAGTCCCAGGTGTCTTGCAGACTGCAGCAGGTTTTCCTCCAAGATTTGTCTATATCCATTTCAACCATTTGCCCTCTATTTTGACAAGTTTTCCAGTCCCTGAAGCAGAGAAGCATCCCATAGCATTAGGCTCCCACCATCGTGTTTCACAGTAGGAATAGTGTTCTTGGGATGATGCGCAGTGTTAGGCTTGGGCTAAACATAGCGACACATTTATTCAAAGCGACTTACAGTAGTGAATGCATACCTTTTTCAGTGCATGTGGTCCCAATGGGAATCGAACCCACAACCTAAGCATTGTCAGCGCCATGCTCTACCTACTGAGCCATACAGAACCATTAAGGCCAAAAAGTTCAATCTTGGTCTCATCAGACCATAGAATCTTCCTCCACTTGGTTTGAGAGTCTCTTCTGACAAACTCTAAACAAGATTTCATGTGTTTTCCTCAAAAAAGGTTTTCTTTTTGCCACCCTCCGATAAAGCACAGGTTTGTGAAGCACCCAGACCATTGTTGTCCCATGGACAGGTTCTCCCATCTCTGCCAGTTGTGCCATATTCTCTCCACTTCTTTATGATGGAGAATATCCCCTGTGCTCCCGGGGATATTCAAACTCTTTGAAGTCTTCTTATATCCTTCCCCTGATTGGTTTTCATGATGAAGCGCTGGCTTGGAAATGCACCTGTGGGACCTCTCAGAGGAGGGTGTATTTATAACACACCCACACAATTTATTGCAGTTTATTTACGCGCCTCTTAGCGTCTCTTAGGTGAATACTTATGGAATCAATTATTGTCCGTTTTTTTACTGGTAAATAATTTAGAATTTTTTTTTGTACCTATTACATTACATTACATTACAGCAGACGCTCTTATCCAGAGCGACTTACAGTTTACATTTCTTTACAATCCATTTATACAGCTGGATATTTACTGAAACAATTAAGGTTAAGTATCTTGCTCAAGGGTACAACGGCAGTGTCCCACCTGGGGATTGAACCTGCAACCTTGACGTTACAAGCCCAGCTCCCTAACCATTATACCACACTGCCTACCCCCAGCTGGTCCATGTATTCATTCAATTCCACCATCAGCACACCTGATTCAATGAGTTCAACTACTTAACAGGCGTTTATTAGTTGAATCAGGTGTGCTGGTGGTGGAACTGACCGAATGCATCCCCGAGGAGAGGGGTGGGAGCCACTGGTCTAGAGTAGGTCTACATTTTCACCTATTTTCCTGACAGGTGTGTTTTTCCGGAATCATCACCTTGGTTTCCTGCCAGGGCCTAGTTCAGACAGTACTGTCTCAAACAGAGCCAGGCTCTGCAGCAGCCTTTGTGCTGTGGGTGATTTTGCAGTCAGGTTAACTGCTTAGAGCAAGATTCTCACTCCACAGGGAGTTGTCATTCGACCGCTACATCTCCATCTCAACAATATAAATATTTAAGTTAATTATTGCAACTTGGCTTCATAGAACCTTCAAGTGTTCTCCATATATGGAAAACTAATATTCTGAACATTATTACCATTAAAATAACGATATCATAACTTTATTCTTCCCTTTCAGAAATGTGTTGTATAATCCATCTGCATATAAAATGCTGATTTTGACACATTTAAGGAAGACAAAGTTAAAGCTGTTAAACGGATAACCATTGCCTTTGGCTCAGTTAAGAAAGTGTTTAGAAAACAAACATTAGAGAAGAAAGATACTTGTGAAAAATGTGTGAATGAGTTCAATTTCAACAATATAAAAAGGTCTAACAGATATAACATGAATATGATGATTAAAAAGTGTAATAATATTCACTTTCATATACTGGGGGGACATAAGCTCTGCTCCCTGTAGCACACTCCCGGTGAGCTCAGAACCCAGACCCGGGCGCTTTATGGAATTCCACAAATGTTCCATTGGGCGGAATGAAAATAACTCTGTTTCAGCAGACCTGTCTGGCTAAAAGCACTTTCAACACAGTATCTTCTCTCTCTCTCTCTCTCTCTCTCTCTCTCTCTCTCTCTCTCTCTCTCTCTCTCTCTCTCTCTCTCTCTCTCTCTCTCTCTCTCTCTCTCTCTCTCTCTCTCTCTCTCGCAATTCAATGAAATATACTTTATTTGCATGAAATATGGAAAGTATATTGTCAAAGCATAACATGCAAATGCTGCAGAAAAACAAGTGCACATTTTCACCAGCGAACACGAGACCAATGAAGATGTAATCACATTCTGAAATCACAACAGTGATAACAATCAAATTGAAAACAATCTCTCTCTCTCTCTCTCTCTCTCTTTCTGTTTCTCTCTCTCTCTCTCTCTCTCTCTGTTCTCTCTCTCTCTCTCTCTCTCTCTCTATCTCTCTCTGTCTCTGTCTCTCTCTCTCTCTCTGTTTCTCTCTCTCTCTCTCTCTCTCTCTCTCTCTCTCTCTCTCTCTCTCTCTCTCTCTCAGGCCTCCATAAAGAAGAAGATTGAGAAGTTGAGGCGGTGGAGCACCTCATCGAGCACAGTGAGTGTGGAGGGCGTGGGGGCCAGCAGCAGGCCCCCCCGGACCAAGGCCCTGAGCATATCTGCACCCTCCGTGGGGGACGGAGAGGGCGAGGAGGCGCTGCTCAACCAGTACGTGGAGAGGAGGAAGCTTCGGCCTATTGTCGACTCCGTCTTCGGTCAGGTAAGACCCCACACAGGTAACTGACACAGGTAACTGACCAGCACACCTGTCCTGCCACAGTCAGGTAAGACACCACACAGGTAACCGACCAGCACACCTGTCCTGCAGCTCTCTGCCCATATCCTTCTGCTGTGGGGGTGTGGTAGTGTTTGGTGCCATCTGCTGCTCTGCACTGTCGGAGATGTGCTGCACCACAGAGGGAATCAGGACCTCCACTATGTAACGAAATGAGAGCAAATAATTATCTGAAATACTGTAACCAGGACAATTCTTGCAGATTACTGGACCTCTTTAAAAGAAAACATCTATTTTCACCAATATTCACCACAAAATTCTTCTTTCTCATCATTGTAGGTTTCGGTTATTAACATGTTTAATAGAAAATGCTGCATCTGCAGGTGTTGCTTTCAAACTTTACCAGCATCTAAGGAGTTAAAAGCATTTAAAATATGCATTTCACCCTGTCCGATGACAGTAAGAGAGAGTAAGTTCCCCCTGGTGGCATAACACGCTAACTGCATGATGCATTTTTCTCGCAATTTGGTAGCCAATTGTACCCTCTTTCTACTTCAACTACCCCCTCGCACTACGGGCAGTGACAAAGGCAAATGAACCGCCTCCTCCGAGACGAAAACCCGCCAAGCCGACGACCGTAACTCCGGTATATACGTGACGAGCTCCTGCCAGCTTCCCTTCCCCTGGGGTGGACAGCCAATCGCTGCCCCCGAATGGGCCTCCCGGCCAGAGCCGGGTTGGTGCAGCCAGGGCTCAAACCCTGGCCTCAGTGGGCAAGTTGCACTCCGGGCGAGTGCCTTTACCGCTACGTCGCCACCTTACGCCAAAGTTCATTTGTGCAAGTAAGCCAATGAGAGCACTTAACCGTGCATCATGGCATCGTCTTGGATTTAAGTGGGAAGCACATGTAATAAAGGCCCAAATGACAGTGTTGTTCAAAACGCTGTTTTACTCTCTGTGTGCTGAGGGGACTCCCGACAGAGAGGTCACAAGCCGCTGACGAAGACGTCGCTCACGAGCAGCGCTCGACGCCGTATCACGTTAAACCCCGGTGACCCAGAAGAGCACTCACCGACCCACACTATCACCGACCCACACTATCACCGACCCACACTATCACCGACCCACACTATCACCGACCCACACTATCACCGACCCACACTATCACCGACCCACAATATCACCGACCCACAATATCACCGACCCACACTATCACCGAGCCACAATATCACCGAGCCACAATATCACCGAGCCACAATATCACCGACCCACAATATCACCGACCCACACTATCACCGACCCACACTATCACCGACCCACAATATCACCCACACTATCACCGAGCCACACTATCACCGACCCACAATATCACCGACCCACACTATCACCGACCCACACTATCACCGAGCCACACTATCACGGACACTATCACTGCGCAAAGCACGCTGAGCTGGATTAGCCGCTGCTCAGAGGAGCTGGCCGCCTGCTGAAATCTGGAGGCCGCCGCTCTAAGCACAGCAGGGCTCTGCACTGTGGTGGCAATGGGGCAGGGATGGCCCCGTGACACTGGCTGCTCTGGCCAGAGGTTGAGGTATCACACCCCATGCAGGTTAGTGCCAAAAAACATATCTCACTCTGCAAGGGTGTGCTGGCCAGGGTCATACTCCTGTAGGTGAGTAGGGTGGGTTATACTCCTGTAGGTGAGTGGGGTGGGTTATACTCCTGTAGGTGAGTAGGGTGGGTTATACTCCTGTAGGTGAGTAGGGTGGGTTATACTCCTGTAGGTGAGTAGGGTGGGTTATACTCCTGTAGGTGAGTGGGGTGGGTTATACTCCTGTAGGTGAGTGGGGTGGGTCATACTCCTGTAGGTGAGTAGGGTGGGTTATACTCCTGTCGGTGAGTGGGGTGGGTTATACTCCTGTAGGTGAGTGGGTTATACTCCTGTAGGTGTGTGGGGTGGGTTATACTCCTCTGGGTGAGTAGGGTGGGTTATACTCCTGTAGGTGAGTAGGGTGGGTTATACTCCTATAGGTGAGTGGGGTGGGTTATACTCCTCTGGGTGAGTGGGGTGGGTTATACTCCTGTAGGTGAGTGGGGGGTGCTGGTCAGGATCACATTGTCATGCTCTTCCCTCTCCAGGCAGATAAAAGGGAGAAGGCAGCACTCTTGAGGAGGAGATTTGGAGTTTTGCATTTTGTTTGTTACCCCTGGTAAAATGTGCCTCAAGGTTCGCATTTTCGTAGCTCAGTTGGTCTTCCCGTGTAAAGGGTTTTGCACGTTGGAACGGCGTTTTGAAAAAACTGGTCAAAGCAATCATGAAAACTGTAAAAGGAACAGTGGCATGCAGCCTTTATGACAGAGCCAAGTAGTGGTTCTCTGTGGCTCAGTTGGTAGAGCACAGCGTTGGCAACGCTTAGGTTGTGGGTTCATTCACCACTGGGGCCACATATACTGAAAATGTATGCATTCACTACTGTAAGTCGCTTTAACTCCAGCACCAGGAGCCCTTGAAATGGCTGGACCTGTTCTCTGGTGTGCTCCCGTAGCCTGTGGCGTAGTCACCCTGAATCGCAGCTCTTGCAGCATCAGACTGCTTTATTGTCACACTACAGTTAAAATTCTTGAAGTTTGGCCAGTCACCCAAGCTGAATGTTTCTGTGTAATTCACATTTTTACGACTCCTCGCATTCCTGAGGCACATTGGGTCCTGTACGCAAGCCTCTGAAATGGCCCAAAAAGGGGGGAAATCATACAGGACGTCACCACAGAACTGCCACACAGTCCACTTCCTCTTCCTGTTTGAGCCCTGGTCGCTCTTGTGGTTTCAGGCCGCTGCCAGCCCCGCAGTTAGACCAGAGCAGCAGAAATGGATGTAATCCCTCTGCAGATTGAACACGGCTCAGCTTCTCTAGACCTAATCAAATGCTCCCACATCCAAACCCTTGATTACAGGTCAAAGGTCACCCTGTGTTGCCAGGC
>JAINUG010000410.1:255000-260000 GCA_029706075.1 Aldrovandia affinis
AATAAAAGAGTCTGCAATGCTGGCGGCTATTCCCGCAATTTCTAATGATTTTAAACCTGCTGCAGTGGATGTACGCACTGCCAGCCAGCTCGATAGTGAACTTAGCAGCCAAGCTGTGGCTAGCTCTTGTGCAGGGTGTCAAACTCATTCCATCGAGTGTGTGCAGGTTTCTGTTGCAACCGGTGCACAACACCAGGTGATTTCACTAATTAGCTTCCTTCTTCAACCAAGGAGGGGAACTAGTGAAATCACCTGGTGTTGTGCACCGGTTGCAACAGAAACCTGCACACACTCGGCCCACGATGGAATGAGTTTGACACCCCTGCTCTAGTGCAACGCCGGTGGCTGTGAACGAGGAGGACGTTACCGATGTTGATGCCGATGTTGATGCCAACGACACAGAAGGTAACTAGCTAGCTCCTTGTCACTGATGGCAACTGAGTCAGATTTGGTCAGAGGCCTGGATTTTAATGACGTGATGGACGTTTTGCCCAGAGGAAGGCGAGGAAAAAACACATGTTAAGGTAAGACAGCTCACTCTTTTACCGCATTTAATGTTTATTGCTGGTTTAATAAGTAGCGCAACAGTTTGTCAATAAGCGTAGTAGCTGTGTCGGGCCGCGTGTATAACGTTAGAGTTTCAGTGTGGGATTTGGTGGCAGCTGCCAGTTGGTCGTAAGTCAAGTTTGACAGAGGTGGCGAACTTATGGCTTTGGATGGAAAATGCAGCTTTTTGTTCTGATTTATCAGAGAGAGAAAAACACTAAATCAGAAGCGGTAAGTGATTCACTGTGTATAGAGCCTGTTTTTGAGTAACCTTTGCTGTTCCCGTGCGGCTAATTAAGCCTAATTCTACCAAGTAAACCCTGTATTAAATATACAATACAGGTGCTTAGTGAAACTCTTTCTATATGCACTGTAGCCACCTAATAGGCTACTATGTGTTTGTGCACCAGTCAGAGAGAGAGAGAGAGAGAGAGAGAGAGAGAGAGAGAGAGAGAGAGAGAGAGAGAGAGAGAGAGAGAGAGAGAGAGAGAGAGAGAGAGAGAGAGAGAGAGAGAGAGAGAGAGAGAGAGAGAGAGACAGAGAGAGAGACAGAGAGAGAGAGAGAGAGAGACAGAGACAGAGACAGAGACAGAGAGAGAGAGAGAGAGAGAGAGAGAGAGAGAGAGAGAGACAGACAGAGACAGAGACGGAGACAGAGAGAGAGACAGACTGAGTGTGTGTGTGTGTGTGTGAGTGTTGCCAAACGGACTTGTAAATTGCAAGTGTTAATTCGATTGGGGGGCTTCACTGTGTGTCGGCCCATGGGCCTCCGTGTTCTTAATCCGTGCTTGGCTGCCCACCACCCAATCCCTCTTTCACTGTAAACCTTTTAATCAATGATGACGATGAGTATTATTATATTTAATATTGCTTTGTATATTTTGATTGAATTTATACATACGACTTTGCACGTGACTTAAAGCTCCAACTACCAGTCAACTATCAACTCAAATCAACCCCACCCAAAAAAGAAAATCGTTGACGGATAACAAAGACAAGTATATATATTCCTTCATATGTAACATATTTTTATTTCTCAGATGTAATTGTATGGTGTTCTCTAGTTATGAAAGTTATGAAAGAGTGTGCTCATGGTATTCTGGACAACATCTTTACACATTTCGATCAGAGGCGAAGAGGATTGTGCACAAGACAGCAGTTCCCCACTAACCCTGCGGGTAACATAGAGCACAACCATCCTTGAGCAACAACCCTGCAGACACATACTGCGCATCCCCACCCTGCAGACACATACTGCGGCTCCCCACCCTGCAGATAACAAAACCAGTAGGTCCATACTGCAAAGGCTCATGGGACAGCCGAGTAATGCAGTTACAGTGTGTAACTCTAAATACAAATGTGCTTTGATTTCTGAAGTACTGTCCTTTTCCTGCTTGAGTTTTCCCATAATGCAACGTCATGTTTAGCGTAAAAACACACACAGACACACACAAAAAACACACACACACACACACACACACACACACACACATATATATATAACACATACACTACAGTAACCAGCTATTTCTTAACAGTGTGAAATATGGGCAAATTATATAATAAATATTTACATTTACATTGATGGTATTTAGCAGATACTGGTGATTGTGTACTGATTCTGTACATTCATTACTGTAACTACCATCACATTAATACATGGTAGGAACAATCAGAGTTCGCGCAAGAGATCAGTGCAGTAATACAGCGATAGACTTCATTGCAGGCAGCTGCGTAACATACCTGTCACACCGGGAAGGAAAAGGTTAGTCTTTTTTTTCCCTTTCTTTCTTTCACACACACACACACACACTCTCTCTCTCACACACACTCACACTCTAGACTGAGTCAGTCTCTCTCTCTCTCTCTCTCTCTCATGGTAATCCTTCATCAGCAGGGACAATGCATTTCAAGAAAAGAGATATGAATATTTTTACAATGATAAAACGTACCACTCTCCCTCATCTCTCTCAACATAATTGTTAACTGCAGTAGTGACACTGACAAAGACACGGACGTGTGTGTGTGTGTGTGTGTGTGTGAGAGAGTGTGTGTGTGTGTATGTGAGAATGTGTGTGTGTGTGTGTGTATGTGAGAATGTGTGTGTGTGTGTGTGTGTGTGTGAGAGAGAGAGAGAGAGAGTGTGTGTGTGTGTGTGTGTGTGTGTGTGTGAGAGAGAGAGAGAGAGAGTGTGTGTGTGTGTGTTAGAAAGAGAGAGTGTGTGTGTGTGTGTGTGTGAGAGAGAGAGAGAGTGTGTGTTTGTGTGAAAGAGTCTCTCTCTCTCTCTCTAATCTGAAATGGCCAGGATTAAACAGGCCTCCCATTTTCTCTCCTCTCACCATGTCATTTACACAATCCAACAGACGCACAAAGAGGGAGGGATAGGAGGGTTGGGAGATTAAAGTTGGAGGAAATCAGGGTTAGAGAGATAACGAGAGCAAGAAAGGGACAGAGAAAAAGCTCAATAGACGTGCAGAGTAGAATGGAGGAGACTGAATAAAGAGTTGTAGCGTTCGGGCTGTTCCTCTCTCCTGTAAGGGGCTCTGTAGCATTTGGGCTGTTCCTCTCTGTTGTATGGGATTCTGTAGTGTTGGCTGTTCCTCTCTGTTGTAAGGGGTTCTGTAGTGTTGGCTGTTCCTCTCTCCTGTAAGGGATTCTGTAGTGTTGGCTGTTCCTCTCTGTTGTACGGGGTTCTGTAGTGTTGGCTGTTCCTTTCTGTTGCATGGGGTTCTGTAGTGTTGGCTGTTCCTCTCTGTTGTATGGGGTTCTGTAGTATTGGCTGTTCCTTTCTGTTGCATGGGGTTCTGTAGTGTTGGCTGTTCCTCTCTGTTGTATGGGATTCTGTAGTGTTGGCTGTTCCTCTCTGTTGTAAGGGATTCTGTAGTGTTGGCTGTTCCTCTCTGTTGTATGGGATTCTGTAGTGTTGGCTGTTCTTCTCTGTTGTAAGGGATTCTGTAGTGTTGGCTGTTCCTCTCTCCTGTAAGGGGTTCTGTAGTATTGGCTGTTCCTCTCTGTTGTATGGGGTTCTGTAGTGTTGGCTGTTCCTCTCTCCTGTAAGGGGTTCTGTAGTGTTGGCTGTTCCTCTCTGTTGTATGGGGTTCTGTAGTGTTGGCTGTTCCTCTCTGTTGTATGGGGTTCTGTAGTGTTGGCTGTTCTTTTCTGTTTGATCGCTGTTCCACAGTGCACTGGGAGTCAAGCCCCTGATCAGGCCAGCGTTTGATTGGGTGGATCTGGGGTCTGTCCTCGCTCAGTCTCACATGGCGATGATGTAGTGGGCGTGTCACTAGCGTGGTGAACTCTGTCCGTTTTAATGTTCACTGAGCTGCCAAGGCACTCAGACACCGTAAGGTTTACGTAACAGCCAAACCAAGAAAAATAGAGGGAGGGAGGGAGGGAGGGACAAGGGTGCAAAGTGGGAGACAGAAAGAGAGGGAGAGAGACAGGGCGATGGGAAACATAAACAAGCCATCCGCAAGAAATAAAATGAAAAAGGTAAGAAATCTCATTTCCACTTGCTAAATGGACTTTTACATTGTGTGTGTGTACGTGCCTGTGTGTGTGTGTGTGCATGTGTGTGTGCATGTGTGTGTGTGTGTGTGTGTGTTATACGTACGTATGTGTGTGCATGTGAGCGTGTGAGTGTGTGTGTCTGTGTGTGTGTGTGTGTGTGTGTGTGTGTGTGTGTGTGTGTGTGTATGCGTGTGTGCATGCGATGGACACTCCCCTTTCAATCACTCACGTAACAATCCGTTACCATCGACAAGTCTTTTCCCGATTGATAAACCCATCACCGTTCAGCAGGACGGCCGTGTCGCAGCCCACCAGCCATCGAACCTTTTACACTTCTGTCTGTGGGCCGCTGCAGAAAAGCACACTGAATATTTACACTGCTTTTACACTAATATATATATATATATGTAGGCTTGGTTTGTTTTAAAAAGTATTTAGTTCATGTCAAAAAAGAGGCAAAAGCTGTTAGTGCCAAGTAAAGATGGAAAACAGCATTTTTAAAGACAGATTTGTAACATGTGAAACGTTTCTGTTTGACTCTACATGCTGCGATAAGGGTATTATCTGGTGGAATGTGGTGTTCAATCCAGGCTCTGTAATCTGTGTGGATGTGCTGTAATATCTCAGAAATGAAAGGTCAAACGCAGGCTAGTTTTATGAAGAACAGTGACCCCCCCCCAGATGCTTTTACCTGCTCTGTGATTGGCAGGAGGGGGGGGGGGGAATCATTTAGGCCCATTCCCACTCTCAAACTGAAGTGCAAACTCCTCTGATTGGCTGGTCCGCTATGGAGTGAAGGGTTCTGAGTGGCTGAGGTTTCAGAAGAAAATTATTACAGATGATGGTGTATGTGTGTGTGTGTGTGTGTGTGTGTATGTGTGTATGTTTGTCCGTGAATGTGTTTCTGTATGTTTGTGTGTGTGGGTATGTGTGTGTTTGTGTGT
>JAINUG010000410.1:267500-439665 GCA_029706075.1 Aldrovandia affinis
CTCTCTCTCTCTCTCTCTCTCTCTCTCTCTCACTCTCTCTCACTCTTTCTCTTCTCCCCTCTCTCTCTCTCTGTCTCACTCTCTCCCCTCCCTCCCCCTCTCTCTCTCTCCCTCTGAAGAGTTTGTCCGAATGATGTCACGCTAACACAAAGCACAGACCCTGACAGGATCGAGGAAGAGGAGGAGGAGGAGGAAGAGGAGGAGGAAGAGGAGGAGGAAGAGGAAGAGGAGGAGGAAGAGGAGGAGGAAGAGGAAGAGTAGGAGGACTTGGTCTATTAATAATTCTGGAGAAGAACATAATCTGTGCGCTTTTGTGTATGAATGTTACATGTTTTGTTTTTGAGAACTTTTTTTGAGTTATATAAACTATTATTGCCATGTTCATTTGGAAAATGTCTGTGTAATTAATATTGCTTTGGAATATGCATGAGAGAGTGTCTAATTCTACAAGAGAAAGATGTATTCTGGACCACACCTGCCATTGAGTCAAAATGTGGGTATTTAATGTCATGGAGGTACGCTTGTCTGGACCTGAAAAGGTTTCTGTTTTAAAGCTGTGGCCCCTTAAAAAAACAATAAATACAATTAAAATTTGAGTCACAAATACCATTAACAGACTAAACATACACAGCATATGAAATCGCTTGGTTTTTAATGTCAACATTAACCATTTTATCTTCAAATGTTCTTATCTGTCCTCTTTAATATTTCTCCGCCAGCGTATCGCACTGTCCAAGGGGTGGCAGTTACACTCAAATCTGCTTCACAATTCTAAAACGGTCTTGTGCAGTCTGAATGTTACCACTGCATTCTGGGTAACGTAGTTTTTTTGTTAAAGGGTTCAAAGGAAGTTGTGACAATCAGAAATTGATGATTAATCTTCACATTTTATTGGCCATTGCTTTGGCTGCAAGATATTGTCAATCTTGGTAAATACACAAATAGAATCCCTGACAAGTACAGGTTCCCCTGTATGTGATAAGGACTGACAGATACACTACAGCTAACTGTAATTTCATGCATTTCATGCATTTACCTAAAGAGAACTCTGTATAGATTGTATCCCACACAAGATAACAGCACCGATAGCTGTCGTTTCTACTGCTGCTCATGTAATGCAAAATATATAAAATATATAACGTACAGTAGGCTATGTATTCAGTATATTCAAATATTCTAAAAATTCATTTTTGTAAATTGTTAATTTATTGTTCATTGATTGTACCATTCGTAAAATGTTTTATGTTGTCGTATGTCCTACGTCTTTATGAACAAATCATTAAAACAGTGTTTATTGGGGAAAACTACGATTATTATTATTATATTACGTTAAGCATTCTTTACATTTCTCTCGACATTTACCAGCTGTTTTGTGAACCCATGGCCAGTTTCTGCATGGTTAGTGCTCAGTCCCGAACGTTTCACGAACGTAAATCGAGAGTTGAAGGCGAAAATGTTCATCTGTAATCGTAACATGAGAATTGTATTTGCAGATTTCTGATACAATGTAGATTTTACGTTTGCAATTAATCTATTACGTATGGACTTGTTTACGATTGTAACATTAAAGAGCGGTCACTGAATTTATTTGCAACATATATTTTCTATTTAATTTAAACAACTAGAACAATAGTGAACCAATACTTTTTAGAAATAGCATGTCTACAATTCACAAACGAATAAGCGTTTACATTTGTCCGCAACCAATTATTATCATAAATAATCCAATATTTCCAATCTCAGTTGTTAAAATGACTGTGTTACTCAAACACTATTTTACACTTTTCCGTATCGCGGCTCTGCTGCGTCGGAGCGAATGGCTTCTGAGGCCAACTTTAAATTCCCTTTCAATGAATGTTAGGCTACATCCCGAATCTCTCATTCACACAAACAACACTCCCTCTGTTTGGGAAACGCATGGTTTTGCGATGGTTTAAAAAAAATCTCTAATCACTGTCGCCTATATAATAATATTATATATTATTATATATATATATATATATATATATATATATATATAATAATATAAGTATATAAGTATATATATAAGTATAATATCTCGTAATGTATGTCAGGGTTATTTAAATCACGGTCAGTGGGCCTGTTCTGGGCCGAGCACATTTTCCCTTTACCAGTATTTTTTAATCAGAGCCTTCCACACGTGAGGGCACTGCCACGTTGTAAAAGGTTAAAATAACCCTTTCTGCCAGCTCCCCCTCGCCTTGTGACTGTGGTGAAATGGGACGGGCAGGTGAGCAGTCACTATTTCTCACACAATGGTGCACGAGGTATAACATATTCGTGCATGATTTAAACCTGTGACAGATTTGACCATCGAAATCGACGAGCACTGTGTTGTCATATACAACCTGGCCAGCAGACGGCGCCAGCACTGCGCTGTAGATGCTGGTCATGGTTAGATATAAAATAACCCTATTTTTCCCTATTTTGTCCAACTCTCGCGAGGTTTGACTCCCCATAAATGTATTTGTATAGCGCTTTTCACAAATGCATTGTCACAAAACGCTTAACAAAAGGGAACCCAGGCCTACATTTGACATTTTAAGCATTTAGCAGACGCTCTTATCCAGAGCGACTTACAAGATGTGCATTAATACAAGGTAAGAACAATCATAGTTAGCGCACGAGATCAGTGCAGTAATACAGCGATAGACATCACTGCAGGCGTCTGCGTATCATACCTGTAACACTGGGAAAGAAAAGGTTAGTGTTTTTTGTTTTGTTTTGTTTTTTCTCTTAATCAAAGGTTCTTATCAAAGGGGATTGGCTCTTTGGCGATCTGTACCCTACTCCCGTTCCCCATTAAAGAGAGATGTGTTGAAGACTACAGAGATTATTATTCCATAAAATAATGTATTTTATCGAATGAATTACTGTCGGATATGATCAGATAACAGGTGCAAACACGCAAACGCCTGTGTTTCTCAACCTGCAGCCTGGCAGCCCAATCCGTGTACTCACAGAATATCCCACTCTCCTGATTGGTCGATCGTCCTGTCATTCACACCGCACCGCCCACCCGGTAGCGGAGACGGCTCTGCGCTGAACAAAGGACGGCCTGGGCGCTTCTGATTGGCCGAGTCAGAGTGCTCGACAATCTATTTGCCAACAGAGGTGTCCGTCAACTTTCGAGTTCCAATCGATATATCCAATCGGGTACGTCGGAACTCGGATGGCAATGTAATGCAATGCAATGCATTGCACAGCGAAGCGATTTCCGAGTCCCTCAGCAAATAAAACAATGTCTTACAGCAAAACCATCAGACGATTACTGTTAAGAAACACAAGTGTAGCCGTGAACTGAGGTTTTTTGGTTAGGCTAGACTAGAAGCTAGGGAGAAGAACGAAGCAGATTAAATCCACATTGCACCGCGTCGGTTCACAAATCGGCAAACTATCAGTCGGGGCTTCTGGGATAACTTCACGTTGAAACAACCAACGTAAGTGACATATTTGCTGCAAGCATTCGACATCCGACATTGCGCACTAAAGCACCACATACTCGCTGTTCATCGCAGCGCATATTTAGAAACACGAGTTGGAAGGAAGCGGCAGGTTTTGTGAGCTACTTTGTAGAGGGCACACTTCAGTCGCCGCCAAGGGCAGAGAAACAGCGAGGCGAGGAGCAGTGTGTCGCTGGACGCAATAGTCACAATCGCCATTTCCTCCCTCCTACCACACCCTGTGCAAAAGAAGAGAGACAATTAATCGATCTCGTTTCCCCATCTACGGGTTTTTTTTTTCTCCTCAAACGTTTTAACGATAATACATTGTTGTTGTTTCATTTTCTTTTTAGTATTGTTAGTTATTAGTAGAAACGTTCTTATTGGAAGATGACCGCCTATGGTTATACAGCATGTACAATTCAGTTTCACATACAGATACAGTGATACTGTAAAGTACATCTGAAGAACAATCAAAATGTGTTGAGTTCTCGATTATGTTTATTCGGTTCAGGACTGAATGCAACGTGTCCCTTTAAGTATTTTCATTTTAAACTTAAAATGCACATCTCAATATCGGCATCAAGTATATTGGTGTTGTACCCAAATAATCTATCAGCTTTGCTTTGCTTTTGGAAGAGCATAAAATGAAGGGAGGCCACTCAGACTGCGGATTAAGGTGGTTTGTTATTGGTTTGTGTTTTCTGTGTCTCAGGAGGAACATGCTTGCTGTGGAGGACAAACGTCTTTGTGAGTACCCCACAATTCTGTGCTCCATTCCTCTGACCACTGTTCCACACTACTGAATGGTGTAACACCCTCTCTCTCTCACTCTCCCCCTCTTTTTTGTGGTTCTGTGTGACTCAGTAGGTAGAGCGTGGTTCTGTGTGTCTCAGTAGGTAGAGCGTGGTTCTGTGTGGCTCAGTAGGTAGGGCGTGGTTCTGTGTGGCTCAGTAGGTAGAGCGTGGTTCTGTGTGTCTCAGTAGGTAGAGCGTGGTTCTGTGTGGCTCAGTAGGTAGAGTGTGGTTCTGTGTGGCTCAGTAGGTAGAGCATGGTTCTGTGTGGCTCAGTAGGTAGAGCGTGGTTCTGTGTGTCTCAGTAGGTAGAGCGTGGTTCTGTGTGGCTCAGTAGGTAGAGTGTGGTTCTGGTTCTGTGGTTCTGTGTGGTCTCAGTAGGTAGAGTGTGGTTCTGTGTGGCTCAGTAGGTAGAGCGTGGTTCTGTGTGTCTCAGTAGGTAGAGCATGGTTCTGTGTGGCTCAGTAGGTAGAGCGTGGTTCTGTGTGTCTCAGTAGGTAACGTGTGGTTCTGTGTGTCTCAGTAGGTAGAGCGTGGTTCTGTGTGTCTCAGTAGGTAGAGCGTGGTTCTTTGTGGCTCAGTAGGTAGAGCGTGGTTCTGTGTGTCTCAGTAGGTAGAGCGTGGTTCTGTGTGTCTCAGTAGGTAGAGCGTGGTTCTGTGTGTCTCAGTAGGTAGAGCGTGGTTCTGTGTGTCTCAGTAGGTAGGGCACGGCGCTAACAACGCTTAGGTTGTGGGTTCGATTCCCACTGGGACCACATATACTGAAAAATGTATGCATTCACTACTGTAAATCGCTTTGGATAAAAGCATCTGCTAAATGGCATATGTTGTGTTATGTGTTTTTCTCTCCCCCTCCCAATCTCTTTCAATTCAATATGCTTTATTGGGATGAAATGTAGAGCGTAGATATTGCCAAAGCATAATATACGTGTGGTTTTGAAAAAATAAAACACGCAAGTATTATATGCATTTTAACTAATGAACATAAACATAGGTTTATTAGGATTTGCTATTATGGTAAAAAAAACTAATCCAAATTATTATTTAATTGATAAATTGTTATATCTCTATAGAGATAGTTAGTGTTGGTTGGTTGCTCACTGTCCCTCAGGGTGTGGCTGGCTAATACATATTGGGTTGCGAGTGGGGCTGTTGGTCCCTCCCCCTAAAGGACTCGCAGCTTTTCCTCACTCGGGGAAAGGAATTTATTTTAAGTTTATAAAATGTACCAAAATATGCTGTTCTGATTTCATAATATTTCTCACAATGTAGGAGGAAGTGCATCTCTGTCTCTACCTCTCCTGTCTCACAGTGACCACATATACGTTCATCTTTAGGCAACCATGATTTCCTTTACGTCTGCCTTAAACTGCTAGCGTGTGGTCACTAAGTCTGTACTTGGTCAGGATCTGTCTCTGCTTTGTATCCCTGACAGAGAAGAGATACTCTGTCAGTGTGCATTCTCTGTTTAGGGTCCAGTAACAATTCATTTTATTTTGGAATTTGGTACACTTGTGGCAATGTTCCAAACAGGAGATTCTTGCTTTGTTTCTCACGTTTATAACAAGCCAAATTTGGTAGAAAATTAAGCGAGTTACAGTAGATTTTATCAGGGGAAGTCTGCATCTTTCAACACACATGCGTTTGTTTAGACGTGGATCTTCCCCGCGCCAACATGGCGGCCGTGCAGACGTAACGCTGCAACATACAACAGCAGCCAATCTATGTTTTTATGTCTATGGTACTGGATCTCTCTGCTGTCTGCATACTGCTTGGGTGCCATGGTAATCAGAAACCGTTACACTGAAGCTCTCAGTCCAACTATCACTTTCATGTCCAACTGACAGTGCTGGCTAATGTTTAGCTTGCTAACTAACTGTTTAGTATTGCGCTTTCAGGTTTTAGTGACAAATCGAATTTGTGTTATTTGTTCTTGCTTATTTCTTTATAATAGTAGTTGGCGGCCTATGTTTTGTGACATTTTCAATTGTTTCTTGTTTGTTTATTTATTTATTTTCTCTTTTCTCAGGGATCCCCTCCAGTGAGCTTTTTTTGTGCTAATTTATGCCTTTTTTTTGTTTAAATTGTATTCAAACAGGTTTTTTAATTTTTATTTCATGATTGTATTCTGTACTCCTTGTGTGGTGTGTTTTAGTTTTATTCAGTATGTGTTTGGTTTCACCAAGAAATTAGTTAAAATATTTATTTTTAGGAGCTCATCCTTGATGTGTCTTCTCTCAGGAGTGTAACCATCTCTCCCCCCAGTCTGTGAGCTGTGCCAGTTATACTTCAGCGACTCCTGCCCCGCCCATGGCCCTCCGCACTTCGTCAGAGACAGCGCTGTCCCGGAGGGGGCGGGGCAGCTCGAAGGGGCGGGGCAGCGGGCGGTGCACTCCCTGCCACAGTGCCTGGTGCTGGTGGAGAGGTCCCAGGACCCTGCTGGGGAACTGGGGGTGTTCTCGCAGGCACCACTGTCCCAGGGCTGGATTTTCGGACCCTATGAAGGAGAGGGGCTTCTGAGCAGAAAGGCCTGCACCAAGTATTCCTGGGCGGTGAGTTCTGCACCTGTACCATGACCATCACACCTGCACCAAGAGTCATTTTTAGGTTGAATTTGACTCTTTTTTTTTAAAAAAACAAAACTATTTTTTTTCCAGATTAAAGATAAGGGTTTCTTCTTCTATGTGGATGCTTCCGATGAATCAAAATCCAACTGGATGAGGTGAGAATTTAATGATTTTTAAATTTAAAAAATTTGCTCACAGTTTTCTGCCTGCCTTGAAAAAAAAATATATATATATTTTTTTGTTTCAGATTTTTTTCCAGTTTTTCTCCCAATTTGGTAGCCAATTATACCCTCTATTTCTTTCAATTTACCTTCCCCGCACTTCTCGGCGAGGCGAGCCTGTGGCGGCTCACCCTCCCCCCCTCCCCTGGGGTGGTCAGCCAATCGCCGCCCTCGCACGGGGCTCTCGGCGGTTTCGAACCACGGCTGCAGTGGGCAACTTGCATTCCGGGCGAATGCTTAGACCGTTACGCCACCCGAGGCCCCTTTGAAAAATCTTTTAATCCAGAAAAGAGGGTGTTGGGTCTGTTGGTTGTGTGGCGTTGGGTCTGTTGGTTGTAGGATGTCAGAAAAGATGCCGTTGGGTCTGTTGGTTGTAGGTATGTGGCATGCGCGTCCAGTGAGGAGGAGCAGAACATGACCGTGTTCCAGTACCACGGCCGCATCTACTACCGTGTGTCCAAGCCCATCCCGGCCGGGGCAGAGCTGCGGGTGTGGGTCGGGCGAGAGTACGCCACCATGCTGGGGCTGCAGCTGGGTAAGTGGGCGGGAGGGGAACCCGCGCCAGCCGCTGTAAATGTGTGAGTAAGAGCCAGCGGTGTGGGGGCAGCGGACAGCGTAGCGGTCTAACGCACCGTATCTGATACAGTGATATTATAATGGTTAGGGAGCTGGGCTTGTAACGCAAAGGTTGCAGGTTCGATTCCCAGGTGGGGCACTGCTGTTGTACCCTTGAGCTAAAGGTACTTAACCTGAATTGCTTCAGTAAAATATCCTCTGGATAAGAGCGTCTGCTAAATGCCTGTAATGTAGTGTAGTGATATGGTGTACGCTGCCTGTCAGGGACGCGGTTCTAAACCCGTCTCTACCAGACAGGCCATGGTCGTCAGCTCCGATCGGGGGTGGCATTTGGCTGTCCGCCCCAGGGGGAAGGGGGAGGGTGAGCCGGCACGAGTTCTTAGAGGAGCAGGAAGGGCGTCCGTGGTCAGGTTCCATCTTGGAGGAGGCGGATCTACCGGCCCAGGAAAATTGGCCCATTACCCGGAGGATGGGCGGCGGACTCGTGGGGGAGGGTGAATTGAGACAAATAGAGGGTATAATTGGCAATTGGCATTGGAGAAAAATTACCAAAAAAACAGGGAAAAATGTGGAACTACACATTTATAAAAGCCAGCAGTGTGACGTAGGGCTCAGCTATGTTGAGCGTGTCAAGGTCAGCAACCTCTCACCCCCTCCCTGTCTCTGTCTCTCTGTCGCCAGGCGACCACATCAAGTTTGAGTTCGGCGAGAAGGAGATCCTCATGAAGATCTTCCAGGACATCCAGCTGGTGTCCGTGAGCGGCGCCGATGAGCCGCCTCCCTCCCTGGCCATCGGCGAGGTGTACAGCGAGGCGCCGATCGGCCCCAGCCGCAGCCGGCGCTCCCCCCCAGCCCCGGCCGCCCCCACCGTGTCCTCCACCATTCCGCCGGTGAACCCCGACTCCTCGCTCGCCCCCGCCCGGCCGGCCCTGAAGTTCAACTTCGTGAAGGGGTCGGAGAGCCTGGTGAGTCTGAGCCGGGCCCAGAGCCGCTACTGGACCTTCTTCGGGTTCGAGGCCAACCGCTTCGGCCAGTTTCTGGACAAGACCAAGATCATCTGCAAGCTGTGCGGCGGCCGGCTGGCCTACAGCGGCAACACCACCAACCTGCGGCAGCACCTGATCTACAAGCACCGGCGTGAGTTCAACCAGCTGATGGAGTCGGGCGTCGCCGGGCCCGTCCACGGCCCCTCGCCGGCCGCTGCCTTCGCCCCCAGCGGGCCCCCGAGGGGCAGCCAGAGGACTGCCCCGGTGCTGCCGGCCGGCCCGGCCGCTCCCCGACCGCACAGGGGCGGGGAAGGGAACGCCAGCGTGAGCAGCAGCGTGAACAAGCTTCCCCCGACCCCGCCCGCCCCCGCCGTGCTCACCGCGGTCGCCGACGTCTCGGCCCTGCGCGCCACCAACGCCGTGGCGGACTTCCTGGTGCGCGACCTGCTGCCCCCGCACACGGTGGAAGGGGAGGGCTTCAGACTGCTGCTGTCCACCCTGCTGCCCTCCTACCAGTTGCCCTCTGCAGAGTTCCTGTCGCGGGCAGTGCTGGGCGGGGCCTACGCGCAGGGCAGGGCGAGGTGGGCGGGGCTGCTCAGACACGCCGTGGGGGCGGCGGGATCAGAGAAGCCCCCGGTCGCGGCTCTCTCCCCCGACGGACCCACGCAGGACTCCGACGCGGACCGCGCCTGCTCCAACGCCGACTCCAGCCCCGCCCTTTCCGCGGCCGACGCGGGCCCCCCCTCCCCGACTCCCGGCCCGACGGAGGGCGGGGCCCGATCCCGCGTGGCGGTCAGCGGCGAGGTTTGGCGGCACGGCTGGCGTGGCAACGGTGTGAGTTACGTCACCCTCTCGGCGCATTTTGTGGACGAGGACTTCAGGCAGCACAGCCTGACCCTGTCGTCACGGCGACTAGGGGAGGAGGTGGGCGTAGGGGCAGTGGAGGCCCGGGTTCGAGCGATGGCCAGGGAGTGGGGCGTGGCCACACCCAGTTTCATCCTGCTGGGGGGCGAGGAGGGGGTGTGGGAGGGGGAGAAGGGGAGCCCCCCGTACCCCAACTCTACGGCCACTCTGGAGAGGGCCGACTCAGAGGAGGGCTCTGGCCCTGAAGACTCCGTTCGTGGAAACCCTCCCGCCCCGTGTGGCAGGGGCAGATTCTCCAGAGTCGCGCGTACTCCAGGAGGGGGCGGGCCTTTCCCCCGCGCCGCGCCGTGCCCCTGCCTGGCCGCCCGTGTCCTGCGTGTTCGCCGTCCTGCGGGAGTGCGTCCAGCGGATCCTACAGCTTCCCGCCACGGCGCGCACCCTGAGGCGCTGCGAGGCCCTCGTTTCCAAACTCCTCCCTCTCACCCGCCGCGGGGAGCCTGCCGCCCCGCCCTGCCCCTCCCCCGCTCCGTCTCCTCGCCTCGCCGAGCTGCTCGCCGACCCCGCCTTAAAGGCACGGCTGGAATCGTGGCGGCGCGACGGACTGGGCTGGAACAGCCTCTACAGCGGGATACACGCGCTCTCCGACTCCCAGCACGTGCTCTCGCAGATCCTGGGGGAAATGGCCGCCGACCCCGCGGGGCTCGCCCTCCGTCCGCAGACCAAGTCCAGCGGCGGCACTGACCCAACGCCCGACCGCTCCGACAACCTGATAGGCTGCCCGCCGGCTGCCAGCCTGCCCGAGCCCTGCGACTGGTCGCTGCTGCGGGAGCTTTGCGCCGTGCTGAAGCCCCTCGACGTGGCGTGCAGCACTCTGGCCAGGGAGCCGTTCCCCCGCCTCTCGCTGGTCAAGCCGGTCCTCACCAGTCTGCTGTCGCGCCACTTCGCCCTGCGGCCGGACGACTCCGCGTTCGGGCGGGCGGCCAAGCGGGCTGTCAGGGAGAGCCTGGAGGGCCACTACAGCGATCCGGAGGTGAACCGGGCCCTGAACCTGGCGTGCGCCCTGGACCCGCGCTTCCGGGGCCTGGAGTTCGTGGAGGCGGGGAGCGGGCGGAGACGCTGCGCTGGCTGAAGGAGGAGGCCGTGTGGCTGGCCCAGGAGGAGAGACTGGGAGACGGGGCAGCAGGGGATGGGGACGGGAGCTGCAAGCAGAGGTCCAAGAGAGCCGGCGCCAGCGCTGCGTCCGGAGTCGCGAAAAAGGCGAGGCGAGACGGTGCGCCCGAGCCCGAGAGCGGGGACTGCCCTCCGTCCACCAGGGGGCGCTGTGGGGCCAAGCGTGAGCTTGGAGCCACCATCACCCTCGACGACGAGGATGACACCGCCGAGGCGGAGAAGTCCTCAGGCCCCGCCCCCAAAGAGAAGGGCCTCTCCGACATGGAGTTCCTGCTGGGGGGGCTCTGCCCCGCCCGGCCCCAGACCCCCCACCGCTCCCTGGCTCAGCAGGTGGAGCGGGAGGCGGCCATCTTCCGGGCGGAGCCGGGGGCGGAGCTGGGGGAGGAGCCCCTGCAGTGGTGGCGGGAGAGGGCCTCCCAGCTGCCCCTCCTGGCCCGGGCCGCGCGCGTCTACCTGGCCGCCCCCGCCACCGCGGGCCACGCCGCGCGCCTGCTCGCACAGGGCGTCGGGGAGGGGGGGGCCATGTTCCGCAAGAGGGCCAACATCCCCCCCGAATCCCTGGACCAGCTGCTGTTCCTGCACCACAACCGCATGAGTATCACCGCGCCCGGCAACGCGCATGGCAACCCATCCGGCAACGCCGCGGCGGGAGACAAGTGACGGGAAACGGAGGAAAACTTTACATTTCAACAACAACAACAGAAAAAAAGAGAGTTCAGTCAAAGTTAAAACTCAGGTTTTGCTGCATCCAAACACTGTTGGTAGATGTGGATGATGCTTTAGTGTTGTCTGTTTGGGTTTTGGTGAGATTGTGACGGTGTGGTTCAGGAAATAGTTTTCAGCACTGTTTCAGGAGGAAACTTCCACAGTGACCTCACTTCCTGTTTTGCTAGGTTGTCTTTTTTTGAACTTTTGGACACAGAGTGCTGCAGCTCTGTTAAAGCAAGTCCTGTAGCATTACTGTAGATCTTTGTCAAAGTATTTTTATTATTCTCCTTCCCAGAGAGAGAGAGAGAGGGAGAGGGGGGAGAGGAAGGGATAAATACAAATAAACAACAAAAAAGTATTCAGCCCTCCCCCTCGCAGGTTCCGGTCACAAAAAGTCAACTAAAGTAATGAACTAAATCAAAAACACCTTTCGGCAAAACATTAAGCACGAACGCAGGCGCTGTACGACTTCTCAGTCGGTTTCTCCTGGGTCAGTTCTCGCTCTCGCCAGCATTTACCTCCCGTGTTCCTACTAAGAGAGCAGAGCAGTTTTATGCACACAGGTACAATTAGTTAATGTCACACAGGTGTGTGTGTGCGCTGGCTGCCCTGCTAGGAGGCATGGCCGTTAATCGCCCCGATTCCCTTGCCCAGACTGACATATTCCACAATCTTGTAGTAAATTGTGCCCCCCTCTTGTGATGAATTGTGTTACAGAAAGGAATGGGAACATTTGTGGTAAAGCAGATGTCATGAAAACATGTGGAGTGCTTATGTTGTGAATGTAATCCTGACTATGCAACCAAATCACCTCCTCAAATCTGGTGTGTTTGTATTACAGATCAACAGAATTTATGCTAAAGATGAATTATGCGCAACTTTGAATAAAGTCCTGTCATTTGTTTCTTCTGATGGACTGAACCTCATTACTTGGGTTGTGCGTTTCCTTTGTCACCCTTTTGTAAGTGCACTTTAACAGTGGCATTAAACCCCATGATAAAATCCATGGTGAGCCATTTTGGGCCACAGTGCATTATAGTGGTTAGGGAACTGAGATTGCAGGTTTGATTCCCAGGTGGGGCACTGCTGTTGTGCTGTTGAGCAAGGTACTTAACCTGAAGTGCTTCAGTGTGCCAGGCTAAATGTAATACCTTTGAACCTTTAACACCTTTTAATATCTTTAAACTACCAAAGGTTTAAAAAAATTATAAAAAGTTTGGTTAGCAGAACAAGAGGCCAGAGGTGGAAATTAGTTAAAGGCAAATTCTATTATTAGCACGGATATTAGGAAGTTGTTTTTTTCTTCTTGTTTTTACACAAGGAGTTGTGAATGCCTGGAACAGTTTACCAGGTCAGGTAGTAGAGGCAGAAACACTTGGGTTATTCAAGTCCAGGCTATATGCAGTACTAGATACTCTTTAGATCGGACATGTCCTAATCTAAACTGCCCGTTGTCGTTTTCTTATGTTCTTATGTAATGTTCAAATGTAAGTCAATGGAGAACGGTGTCCGCAGATTGTAGTCAATCAGGGAACTCGCTGGACATGCGTAGTTTGATCTGACTGATCCTGGGACGTGAATATGGCACATTTATTCTTCGGCACATTTATTCTTGGCACATTTATTCTTCGTCGTCCACAGCTATTTCTGATGTAATGTGGCCTTAGGAAGGTAAGGCCATCATTCAATAGATACGAAAAGTATATTTAATCAAAATCATAAGTTACAATTACGGGGTTGCAACTGTGGTAGGAACTAAAACCAGCATACACAGGGGTCCCCCAGGACCAGGATTGAGAGCCACTGACTTAAGTCATTTTGCAACTTTCCTTTAGATGAATAGTTTAAGGTGTTCTTGCATATGTATACCTGGGGTGAATGAGCTGAAATGGTGTAGATTTTGTAAATTAGGTCGATTAAGTATTCCGTCTAATTTACTAAAGACATTACATTTTACATTTGCATTACATGCTTTAATTGCGACTCTTGAAACAATATCTGATATTGCGCTGATATCGCCTAGCCCTAGGCCTTTCACAATGCCGTTTTGTAGGTGCTAGTCGGTGTCTCAGCGATGCAAAACAAATAATGACAAATGTAGCAAAGTACCCTCGTTCGTGCCACGACAGCTTTATTTTCAGGAATACCTGGATCTACAGACGGCTAAGTTAGAATTGTAAATATGTATTTTATATAGCATACATATTATTTGCTCTAACTTGAAATAAAAATGACACGAAAGGAGTCAGTATGAAAAAACTCAATGATCTTATTGTGCGTATGCGGTCAGGAGGGTACAGAATGAATCGTGAATACAGTTTTCTGCCAACGGTTACCGAAGAGGTCGTTTAACGCATTCTCCACGGTTTGCCAGCATCCATTGGTGAAATTGTGCAAAAGGGTTTGGGAGTGGGGGACACTGCCCTTGGAACAATTCACAAAGGACACATTTCTCGGGAGCCAGAACAGTGCGGCGTGCCGTCGTACAGAGACAAAACGTGCAATCGTTTTCTTATATTTGTTATGGAAACACACTTGATGGAAATATACTGTGACTGAATTAATGGAGTCAAAAAAGAGTTTTGTTTCTTAATTATGGGTACTTAACTAGTTGCGTATTAACTCAACCCGTTCTGACACCCTGGCTGTACCACTCAGATGTATCTATTGTACCACTGACGCGTCTTTAGTAAATACACAATCTTTGCCTGAAATTAACGTACACTTCCGATACGTATCATCCGGTTTTTCACTTCCGGAAATGCAGCTCCCCAACAAATGTGCACTAATCCTTTACAGTCAGCCCCATCTCGATTACAATATCGCTGGTTCATACATTGGGGTACATCATAAACAAACGTGACGTCCAAAATGAAGGAAATGACGTATGTGCTGAGTTTTAGAGATCCTGCATCATGAATGTTTTGTTGAAACAAACCTTGGATGAAGTGACCTCTCTGATAATCCGCAGTTTTGCCGAATTTAAACCGCTAGTTCTGCACGGAGCTCCAACTGGGTTTCAAGATGATCAATACAGCGACGACAATCATAACGTTACATCTCCTACCCACTTTGATTCTCCACATCGTCACTGCAAAATAAAATGTAGTTCTCAGTTGACCTATCTGGATTGAAACCGCACGGTCGACCTTTTTTCGCGATCAAATTACCGTAATAAAAATTCCGCAAGACCCAAATTTTGCTTTTTGTCCTCATTCCCCTCGTTCTATAGAGTGTGTAATGCCGATTATATCCACTGGGTGGCAATGTTGTAAAAAATATATTTGATCGGCGCGAAGCTGCACTTCAGACATTGACTGAAGGCGACACTGAAAGCTGAGATTTTAATTTTTTTAATCGGATTTCTTATTCTAGGCCCCCTAACGATTATGTTTTAGTTGAATGGCAGAAACGTATAAAATGTATCTGTATGTTACCCGGGAAAAAGTGTGTGACCGCTAGTTCGAGTTGCCCAATTAGCGTTTGCTTGCGCTCAAGAAGTACACACTCAGTGTACCCAAAGTACACACCCAACGACCGCAGGATACGCGTGGCAGCCATTTTACGTACGCGTATTTAAAGTAAACTATATTTAAGCCTTAACACTTCCTTTTGTATAACAGGTTTTGAAGCATGGCAATGCCAGTGTTTAGATTGCAACTAACCCCGCATTCTAACAGGGGGCGATTCGGCGACGAGCTGCCGGAAATGCATTGATTCTCTATGAGAGTGAGCGACTTCCGGTGCCTGACCGATTGTCTGATTTATGGGCGTGGCGGTGGCCCAGAAAAGTTGGAAATTCTGAACTTTCGGGCAATGTTGCCCGGTAAGAGCCAATCAAATTCATGTCTTGCTCTTTTTACCTCCCACGCGGAAACCAACACAACACCGAAATGTTGTTCCGAGACACTTCAACATGAATGAGGAGAAACTGATAACAGCGGTCTGCAGTACCGCCATACGTTATTTAATCCTAAAAGCATAAATATTTATAGCTAGCTAAACTTATATGGCCTACATACATCTTATTTAATGTTTGTGTTGGTTAAAAGGCAATTTTGTATCGCATGGGTATGTTTGGAAAAACGTACTGAAGTAAATGGCCGCAATTGTAAAAAGCCTTCTGAGTTTGAGTTTGCGGTTCATGATTGAAGGAAACAATACTGCTAGCCAACTAATATTTATAATAAAGATTCTCAAAATCTATGATGAACTATTTGTTTACCATGCACAAATTTTGTAAGCACGTCGGAAGCATTTTTGAGGAAGCCATTTAAACGTGGGCAACGCCCACTTGGTGATTTAGTCGCCTAGTATCGGCCCCTGTTAGAATGCGGGGTTATGGTAACTTTCCAGTGGTGGAGCAACAAGGGTTAAAAGCAGGAGTGATGATATGGTTGCTGTTTTTAAAGACGATCTTGTTGACGTGCAGATTAGATTCATTTGTGAGAAACCTCTCTCGCACTCTGCGCTGTAAATTGCTAGTGTGTTCTATAAGTGGTTCTATGGTGTAATGGTTAGCACTCTGGACTCTGAATCCAGCGATCCGAGTTCAAATCTCGGTAGGACCTGTTATTTATGAAGTTGTTACCAAAAATATAATCCAATTTCTTCTACATATAACAAATACTATAGGCTAGAAGGTGCCATAACTCAAAATATCTCACAACTTTCTCATCACACACTACACCCCACCCAGACCCCTCCGCTCCGCCTCCTCTGGCAAACTGACTGTCCCATCCCTCCGGGTGCCTGGCTCCTTGCGGTCTCACCTCTTCTCTGTCCTGACACCTCGTTGGTGGAATGACTTTCTGTAATCGGTCAGGACCGTGGAATCACTTGCGATCTTCCACAAGAGACTCAAAACTCACCTTTTCAGACTCCACTACCACTGAACTCTGTCCATCTCGTCAATTGTCATCCCCACTGCCTGCTTTTTCAATACTTTTTGTATATGTATCCTTGCTTCCTCCTCAATAAAAAAAATATCACTAACATTTTCCTTCCTTGTGTTACAGGTATGGTACGCAGCTGCCTACAATGAAGTCTATCGCTGTATTACTGCACTGTTCTCTTGCGCGAACTATGATTGTTCTTGCCATGTATTAATGCACATCTTGTAAGGCGCTCTGGAGAATAGCGTTTGCCAAATGCTTAAAATGTTAAATGTAAATGTGTTGAAAGGATGCATTGACAGGATGCTGAGAGTGAGTATGTAGTTTTAGAATAAATGTGTTGTTTTCGAGTAAATGTGTAAATTACGGTGGAGGCAAATTTTTTGTTTGGGATATAAATTAAATGAAACAAAATGGGCTTCAGGAACAAGCAAACCAAAGATTTCCTTTTTATTTGATACAAATTAACCAACATGTGAGGCACTAGAAGACAGTAACCCAGTTTCTCTTTAGTGTTCCACTACATTTGGTCATAGATAAAACAGCAGGGGCCCAGATTAGGGTAAAAGTCATACTTAGTCCAAAAAAGAGTCAAAGGGCAAGTATCTTAGAAAATATACTTGTCCTTCCTAAAAGTTACTTGTCCTTGGTCTATTCACCTTCCAATTTTCCTGGAAAGTGCGATCTCTGTGCAGAGTTTTTAGCTGATCTTCTTTGGTTTTAGCCTTTTTATTGGGGGGTGGACTTAAATCTCCACATCTTTGAAAATGTGATCACTACGTCATATGTAGCCCAAAGATAGACATGACGGTTAACGTTATTTGTTTTCTACACGGATATTTATGTAGCAGTGAAGCTCTGACGGGTGCCCGCAGTCGAGTCGAGTCGATTTTTCCATTCCCAACTAGAGTGTGGTATGGCAGCTAACGTAATAGCTAGCTAATAATTCCTAGATCTAACCGAGCAGGGATGTGGTAATGATTTGTGCTTGGACTGTAGGGCGGATATGAGAAATCACTGCAGGAAAATCACAGCGATTCTTCAGCCTGGTGGGACGGCTCACTGAACTGAATATAGACAGTAACTAGCTAGCTAGTGTTCATGGATATTGCTTGCTAAATCACAGCTTGGTAAGTGATAAATGCATGATCACTTACTAAGCCTTGTGTTAGCAAGCAACTAGCAACAGATATCGATACCCAATGTCCGTGAACACTAACGTTAGCTAGCTAACTAACGAGATGGTTCTCGCTGTTGTGTCTATGTGCCGCGCTCCGCGAACTTGCTTGACTGCTGCAGTCTGGCATAGCAACAATAACAAACACGGTGAGCACAGACTGCATGCGAGTGACAATGTGCCACTTTTCCCATTTGTAACTTCGGAAATGCATGCATTCCATGCATGACGTGTTTGTTACGATGTGAGTGTAAAACAGAAATAGTTCCAGTTAGCTAATAAAAAATGTAAAAATCCTAAATTCACAGTTGCGAATCACTTGGAAATCGAAGGTCGTCTTTCTTAATTTTTTGTCATCTGAGACGATAGGACGACTGCTAATCTGGGCCCCTGAAACAGTGTATTAAAAGCGGAGTATTTGCTTTGGTGGTGTCCTTATTTCGGGAAAAGCTTGCATGTGACATGCGTAATACTTGGCACCATTCAACAGAGCAGTCCAGGTTCAGTGAGGCCCTGGGAGTTAACGCTGCTAGCTTTTGTGTAAAGTTTTTTGATTTGACACTGCCTTAAAGGGGAAAAAGACAAAAGACAAACATCTAGACAGAAGTGAGGGGAAATGGGTTTCGTAGACCTGGCTGAGGAAGAAGTGATTTCTTTCTTTAAATTATTATTATTTTTCTTCCTTTTTCCTCCCAATTTAGCGAGCGAGATTATATCACAGTTGGGTAGTTAATTATATTTTGACTGAATATTTAAATCTGAGCAGTTTACAATGCTTAGAATGAGCAAAATTCAGTGCTAATTCAGTTACATTACAGGCATTTAACAGATGCTCTTATCCAGAGTGACTTACACAGTTTACATTTCTTTTACATACAATCCATTTATACAGCTGGACTGAAGCAATTCAGGTTAAGTGCCTTGGTCGAGGGTACAATGGCAGCACCCCACCTGGGAATCAAACCTACAACCTTTCGCTTACAAGCCCAGCTCCCTAACCATGATACTACACTGCTGCCAGTTCATTGGGCCTGGGTGATCTAACAAATAGACTGTTGTTCCCTTATAAACATCCTCAGAAATAAAGATTCCAAGGAAAATGTCACTGCACACATACGCAAAACACAGTGATTAGTCTCACTGTACACACCAATACTCTCTCACACACACACATACATACACACACACACACACACACACACACACAGTGATTAGTGTCATTGTACACACCAATACTCTCAGACACATACACAGTGATTTGTTTCACTAATCCCCTGGGGTACACAGAGGAAATAGGCTGCAGTTAGTTCCCACTTTGATGCCGGTTGTCACCACAACCTCGATCTGCTGTTCAGTCTTCATTAAGCATTCGCCCCCATTTCTGATTGGTCCAAAGAGTGGTTTCTGGACCCTATTGGTTGAGCTTGTGTGCAGCTGTGTCTGTGCATTCTCTGCTCTGTGGATTGCCTCTCTGTGCAGCCTGTCTTCGGCAGTGCAGGTAGAGGTAGAGAGGGTGGAGGAAGGCCAGCAGACTGAGAAGAGTGAGACCGATATTCACCTGGAGGGAGAAACAATAATAGATTGGGGGGTTAATAAATCTGTGACAGAGGGTTTGCAAAGCCTGCGTGCTGGCAGACACAGGATGCACTGATCTAGTTATTATTGTTTATATATTCAAAGGAAACGCTAATCTAGTTATTATTGTATATATATTTATAAACAAGGAAACGTGATTCACGATTAGTTTCCACAGCTTTCACAGTTGACTAATTATCTTATTTAAAGTTGTTCATTTTTAGTGCTGCACTTTGTAAATTAAACTGCTGCATCTTTTAATGCTAAGAGAATCTGACAGGTTGTTTGACTTAATTTGGGCACTGGTGGTGTTTTCGGGTGCAATCACACCACATCATCAGTTTTTATATATTTTCTGTTGGATATATAGCAGACGCACTTATCCAGAGCGACTGTCAAAAGTGCATACAAAAAATGTATCGAGCTCTGCCACTGGGACGTTCCCTTATAATTGTGACGTGTGTGATGATGTCATGAACTATTTTAGCTTAACTCACGTAAAGGGGGTCCCCGTTGAGTAGCCCCTTGACCAGGGAAAAACAGGGATACTGCAGCAGCGACACAACCGCCGACAACGCCATCATCAGGCCGTACAGCTTCCCAAAATGGCAGGCCGGGAAACTGCAGCGAGAGACAGGAAGAGTGCAGTGTGTAAGGCCCCAGGTTAAGTGCAGTGTGTACATTTACATGTTTACATTTTACAGGCATTTAGCAGACGCTCTTATCCAGAGCGACTTACACAGTTTACATTTCTTTACATACAATCCACTTATACAGCTGGATATTTTTTACTGAAGCAATTCAGGTTCAGTACCTTGCTCAAGCTTACAATGGCAGTGTCCCCACCTGGGAATCGAACCTGCAACCTCTGAGTTACAAGCCCAGTTCCTTAACCATTATGCTAACAATGCCGCCCTGTAAGGCCCCAGGTTAAGTGCGGTGTGTAAGGCCCCAGGTTAAGTGCGGTGTGTAAGGCCCCAGGTTAAGTGCGGTGTGTAAGGCCCCAGGTTAAGTGCGGTGTGTAAGGCCCCAGGTTAAGTGCAGTGTGTAAGGCCCCAGGTTAAGTGCAGTGTGTAAGGCCCCAGGTTAAGTGCAGTGTGTAAGGCCCCAGGTTAAATGCCTTAAAACTATGATTCCGGTTCCACTCACGCGATGCTGATGAAGGCCGCGTTGCCACCATAAAGGAAGGAACGATTGAGAACCTGCAGGACGAAGGTCAAGTACTGCAGAGGGAGGACAGGAATGGAGGCACAGATGGAGAAGAGGAGGCACTGGATAGTGGTGAGAAAGAGGGAGAGAACGGAGGAATGCAAGTCTGCTTCCTTCTCTGTCTCTCCTGGGGGAAAGAGAGAAATTTTATTTAAAATACAATAAACATTTTTTTATTTTTTTATTTTTTTAAACAGTGATACCTGTACTCACCTGGGGCTCGTGGCTTTCCTTTGTTTCGGTCAATGATGAGTCCATTCCAGGGAGCACAGAAAACCCCACACAACTGGGTGAAGGCAAAAGCATTGGTGTACCTGCTCACTGAGAGAGAGAGAGAGAGAGAGAGACTTAATACAGTACAGCACATTAACACTGTACTGAGAGAGAGGGTTAATACAGTACATTAACACTGCACTGAGAGAGGGGTTAATACAGCACATTAACACTGTACTGAGAGAGAGGGTTAACACTGCACAGTTAATACATTAACACTGCACTGAGAGAGGGAGCACATTAACACTGTACTGAGAGAGGGTTAATACAGTACATTTAAGGGGTTAATACAGTACATTAACACTGTACTGAGAGAGAGAGGGTTAATACAGTACATTAACACTGTACTGAGAGAGGGTTAATACAGTACATTAACACTGTACTGAGAGAGAGGGTTAATACAGTACATTAACACTGTACTGAGAGAGAGGGTTAATACAGTACATTAACACTGTACTGAGAGAGGGTTAATACAGTACATTAACACTGCACTGAGAGAGAGGGTTAATACAGTACATTAACACTGTACTGAGAGAGGGTTAATACAGTACATTAACACTGTACTGAGAGAGGGTTAATACAGTACATTAACACTGTACTGAGAGAGAGGGTTAATACAGTACATTAACACTGTACTGAGAGAGAGGGTTAATACAGTACATTAACACTACTGAGAGAGAGGGTTAATACAGTACATTAACACTGTACTGAGAGAGAGGGTTAATACAGTACATTAACACTGTACTGAGAGAGAGGGTTAATACAGCACATTAACACTGCACTGAGAGAGAGGGTTAATACAGTACAGCACATTAACACTGTACTGAGAGAGAGGGTTAATACAGTACATTAACACTGCACTGAGAGAGGATTAATACAGTACATTAACACTGTACTGAGAGAGAGGGTTAATACAGTACATTAACACTGTACTGAGAGAGAGGGTTAATACAGTACATTAACACTGTACTGAGAGAGAGGGTTAATACAGTACATTAACACTGTACTGAGAGAGAGGATTAATACAGTACATTAACACTACACTGAGAGAGGGTTAATACAGTACATTAACACTGAGAGAGAGGGTTAATACAGTACATTAACACTACTGAGAGAGAGGATTAATACAGTACATTAACACTACACTGAGAGAGAGGGTTAACATAGTACAGTAAACATACAGTGAAAGATAGATCTGGTGTAATAGGCTACATTATCCCAGTGCTGAGAGAGTAAATCTAAAATGGGGGGTGTTTGTACCGAGGGCGGGGTCTCCGCTGGTCAGGCGGGCGAGCATCGGGTTGAGGGTCCCAATGAAGAGGTAGTGCCGGAGCTGCATGACAGAGAGCCACACCAGGTGCAACAGGAAGAACCAGGACAGGACACAGCTCCTGAAACTGAGCCCTGGAAAACCATAAACCATAAAGAACAGAGGATGGATATTGTACTACAGTATAAACCCAAGCCACGGACCTGCCGGGCTCAGATTCTCACATGATCCGAAGCCTGGCCCGCACACCTTCTGCTCTTTTCAGGGATGAGCTGCTACGGCAAGAGCACCGCGGTGATACAAACTTCCGTTACTTAGTCCATTAAAATGCGCTTGTTTCGGGGGCCTCGGATAGCGTAGTGGTCTAACGCACTCGCATTGACTGGTGCTCTGCGTGTGTGAGCTGCCTAGTGCAGTTGTGATTCGAAAACTTTTTGCCAGACTTTTGTCCTTCCCCAGACCGCCTGAGAAGCATTTGTTCTGTCTCGGAGGAGGCGGATTATTGCTGGCCTTGGAGAATTGGTTTTACCCGGAGCATAGGCGGCGAGTTTGTGGGGGAGGGCGAATCGAAATAAATAAATATAGGGTATAATTGGCTACTAATAACAGGAAAAATCATTAAAAAATGCTACGGACACTCCATCTTAAACCACGCGCGGTCACGCATAATGCATAACGAGCCAGCCAATCAGAACATTCTGAGACCGAACAGTAGCAGACAGAGCGCTCACTATTGCCAGCCCCCTGTGCTAACAGTGCAGTGAGCCTGACGATGGACAGGTGAGAAGGACACACGTTTCTCAGCTGCGCTCGGGGGCTGCAGCTGGTCTTCTGGCTGAAGTGGGATGCTCTCCCTCTGGCCGCCACTCTGCTTGCTCCCTGCGTCCCCCGACCTCCTCACTCCTTCCACATTGTAGCTCTTGGATTTGCCACAGCTCAGCCTATCAAAATGGAGTAGATGAACAACGATTGGATGTACTCAGCAAAGAATCTGCACCGCAGGGCAGCTTGGGATTTATAGTGTATTAATGTAAGTGTAGCTCTCAGGTAGTGGGTATGGTTAGGATGAATGAATATGTACACCCCAGGGCAGTGTGGGAGTTGTAGTCTGTACCCGTAAGTGTAGTCCTTGGGCAGTGGGTATGGTTAGGGTTAATGAATATGTATGCCCCAGGGCAGTGTGGGAGTTGTAGTCTGTACCCGTAAGTGTAGTCCTCGGGCAGTGGGTAAGGGATGTGAGTCTTGGGCATGAGGAGGAAAGTTCGGAGGAGGTGGATGACGCTGCAGGCGGAGATGAAGAGGAAAGAAGAGCGCAGAGAGATCCCTCTTTCATGCAGCACCTGAGATGGACAGATGGACAGATGCACTCTTATCCGGAGAGGTACTGCTCACAGTCCGAGTACAGATCTTTCCTCTTAGCCGCAGTGGTCTGTGCAAGGACCGCGAGGCACAAGCGCACACGTAACGAGAGGAGCTCTGACCTTGATGATGAAGAAGATGGCTGAGGAAGAGTCGAAGGCTCCGTTGTAGAGAGTGATGATGGTGGAGCGATGGGAGCCAAAGAGGTTCCCCACCTGGAGGGGGGTGGGGGGAGGGACAGAACAATACCAATCCAGCCAATCAAAGTCAGCCCAGTGATTACAGTCTCTTCCAGGCCATAGGTTAAGAACAAGTAGGGTGCAGATTTAGGATTATAGGATTATAGTGGACTGTGGCTCAGTGGGTAGAGCACGGCGTTGACAACACGCTTAGGTTGTGAGTTCGATTCCCACCGGGACCACATATATTGAAAAATGCATGCATTCACTACTGTAAGTCGCTTTGGATAAAAGCGTCTGCTAAATGGCATATATATTATTTTATATATTACATTTAAGGCCGTGTGTAAACTTGAAGTGTGTGCATGCAATAGGCCACCACACTGGGGCTTTAGTGTCCTTACAAGAGGCTCCACACGGTTTCGATTCGTCTGCTAGTTCACACCACATCCCCTCTTGGAGTGACACTCGTTTTGTGGAACGGATTTGTCTTTTTTCTGCTGTTTTACAGAGGCTCCACTTGAGTGGCTCTCATGACATCACTTTCTCAGGAAGCACAAGAGAGCCTCAGAGAAGCCACACTGCTGTAGGTCATATGAAAAGGGTTTCGAGAGGAGATGAATGTATTCAGGCTGGTGAACGAGAGGGGATGCACAGCAGCACAGTGTAGGGCCTCAGAGATACGAACAACTGACCAGACAACCGAACAGGCATGAAATGCCTCATCAACATCAAGCCCTTTAGTATCAGTGGTGTAAAAAACGTGAGCGTTAAACGTTAACAAATGACATTTTCAATTGATATTATAAAAATTAGAAGGGTTCGAAGGGCCAGAACACAAGAACACAGTTCACAGAAGAGGCAGAAGAAAGCAGGTTGCTGAAAAGGAGATTGTATCTGTATGGTCCTAATTAGATCCCAATGACCATTTGTTTGATTATCAGTTATTAACTTAAACTAAGAAATACAGTTACACAAGGAGAGCAGCTTAGTTAAAATGCACCCGGGGTAAAGGAGAGAAGATGTATCCGACTCAGCATGGAGCCAACGTGAAGCGGTACCTTCTTGTCTGTGATTGGCTGGTCAGAGAGCAGAGCGGACATGGGGGGAACTATGATTGGCTGCTCAGAGAGTGGAGCGAGCATGGGGGGAACTGTGATTGGCTGGTCAGAGAGTCGGAGCAGGAGTGGGGGGAACTATGATTGGCTGCTCAGAGAGTGGAGCGGGAATGGGGGAACTGTGATTGGCTGGTCAGAGAGTCGGAGCAGGAGTGGGGGGAACTGTGATTGGCTGGTCAGAGAGCAGAGCGGGCGTGGGGGAACTATGATTGGCTGGTCAGAGAGTCGGAGTGGGGGGAACTATGATTGGCTGGTCAGAGAGTCGGAGTGGGGGGGAGAGAGGTCTGTGTGTTGGTGCGAATGCCAGAGCAGTTGGGATAGAGGCGTGGGGGTTACTGCTGACACGTGAAATACGTTTCACAGGTCAGTGCAGTTCAGAGGAGCAGAGAGAACAGGGAGTAACAGCAGAGCTGCCAGCGAGGGAGCGCACCTGGATGTTTGAGACGAGAAATAACATTCCTCCAATGCTGATGAGAGACAGAGCCGGGAACAGCCAACTGGATACCACTGTCAGAGAGAGACATGTATATATATTAAAGATACGAAGGAAAAACAACAACCTACGCACACAGGGCAGAACTGGGCTATTTCCACTGATGATAAATGTCCAAAAAAGAGCACTAAAATTCTGGTGTTACTTAAATTTAACACCTTAAATTAAGCCCCAGTGATACATTACAATTTTAGGCACTTAAAGGCTTACCCAAGAGCTAAACCCCCAAAAGAGCCCACTCTGTCCACTGGTTCTGAACATAACTAACCACCGTAACAACTAACGTACTGCAGCTTCGGACCAGTACTGCTAACCAACCACAAATCAGAGTAGAGGGAATTATAAAACAAAGCAAAAATACATATCTGGAACATCGGGACACAGAAACACAACACAAATTTGAATGCTTATCAGGCCCTAAAATAGATTATAGATTGATGTATTGTTGTTATCTATATTTTATGTAAACAATTGCTTTGACAATAGTGTGCAATGCCAATGTGGTCATGCCAATGAAGCATATTTGAATTTGAATTTGAGAGAGAAAAATGGACAGAAAGAGAGAGAGAATGAACCTCATTTTACTGGTATGATTGCACAAACAGCCAAATCTCAATACATGCTTACATAGAATAAAAATGGACCTGAATCACCTAAAAACATTAAAATGAGTGAATTAAAACCAGGACAAACGGAAACACTAGCCTTCCACATCGAGCACTTTAGACCCTCAGCACAAGTTCATTGGTGTCTGAAACAAGGCCCAAAACATCTCCCTCACCCGATTTAATGGTGAGGTCGGCCAGGCTGTCAGTAAGCAAGGAAAACGCAAACTCGACCTCTAAGCGGCCTCAGACCAGCCCCACCATCATTTATTTCCAGATCAATCGCCCCATAAGCTGATGTCTTATTCTTCCCAGCTTTCTAGATGGCCTGCTTTCCCTGACCAGACAAGATTAATGAGGCAGACCTTCCTCCCGTGAGAGTACACATATTTTGGCCCCAAAACAAATAGTTCAGGAGTGAACACATAATCCTGCCCACATAGAGGGAGAGAGTGGAGGGAGAGAAAGAATGAGTGAGGGGAGAGAGAGAGAGTGAGAGAGAGAGAGAGAGAGAGAGAGAGAGAGAGAGAGAGAGAGAGAGAGAGATTTAACCAGGCTGTGTGAGGCTACCTGCCCCCCTCATTTAACCTCTCCACTATACTGCTGACAGCCATGCAGTGCAGAGACCACTGTTCATGATATGGCCGATACCTCATACCCCGCTCAATGACGGCGGGTCTAAGATGAGGGCGAGCGATCCAAACACACGCTCCGAGACATGGTGAGAGGGGGCGTGCGTCAAACACGCCACGCGTTCCTCAATCCTCCCTCTGAGAATCCGACCAATGGCGAGGCAGTCGCTGTTGCGTTCAGTGCTGTCGCCAGAGGCCATAGTGTCGGCGTTCTGAGACTAGCATGCAGTTAACATGTGATACGGGCTTACCCGTGCTACAGGACACCACAGAGGTATTGAGATTAAAATATGAACTGGATGTGCAGTACCTGTTCTGGTGATTTCTGCATGGCAAGTACAATATGAATTATATTTACCTATGCGACAGAATTCTGTATGGAAATTAAAATATGACACAAATTTACCTGTGCTACAGGATACTGTACGGCGGTTAAAGTGTCAATTGGATTTACCTGCATTAGAAAAAGCAATCATCAGTGTGCCAGTGGTGTGCAGTGATCTGGAAAAGAATAGATTATTAATGGGGTAGCTCATACCTTCCCTCCCCTCCCTCCGCTCCATCCCTCCCCTCCCCTCCCCCTTTCCCCTCTCTTTCCCCTCTCTTCTCCCCTCAGTTGACCCATCTGGGACTTCCTGGGGATTCCCCGTGTGAGAAAAGTGATTAATATGATTAATATATTGATAGTACATGAATATTCTAGCAATTACATTATTTCTTTTCAGAACACAACTGAACGTTTTTCTAAAAATGGATTTTCTGCTGTTGTCAGGTTGTTGCTAAGGAAGTGTAAAGTTTTACAGTTTTTCTCCGACATCACTGGGCCTGGTTCATTACCTCTACTTCCTCCTCACACTTCTGCTTCCTCTTCTTACCGAACTCTCTCTCTCTCTCTCTCTCTCTCTCTCTCTCTCTCTCTCTCTCTCTCTCTCTCTCTCTCTCTCTCTCTCTCAGTGCAGTGTTAATGTCTCTCTCTCTCTATCTCTCTCTCTCTCTCTCTCTCTCTCTCTCTCAGTGCAGTGTTAATGTCTCTCTCTCTCTCTCTCTCTCTCTCAGTGCAGTGTTAATGTCTCTCTCTCTCTCTCTCTCTCTCAGTGCAGTGTTAATGTCTCTCTCTCTCTCTCTCTCTCTCTCTCTCAGTGCAGTGTTAATGTCTCTCTCTCTCTCTCTCTCTCTCTCTCTCTCTCTCTCTCTCTCTCTCTCTCTCAGTGTTAATGTACTGTAGTGTATTGTTTCTGTATCTGCTGCATGCTGATGAACTCACATTGCCAGAATTCTCGCTGCCATGGTGCCAAAGTGGTCAAAGAAGAATCCATTGGGAAGAGTGAGGAAGTTGTTCATGAAGGAGGCAATGGTAAAAACCAGTGATAGCTGCTCATCCTGACCGCTGCAGTCTGGGGGTGAGATACAGACACAGAGATTTACAGAAACGCCATATAAAACATTACTACGGAATAAGAGGCCTGAACAATGGCCTGAACTGCTCTGTGTAACACACTCACTGTGTAACACACTCACTGCTCTGTGTAACACACTCACTGTTCTGTGTAACACACTCACTGTAACACACACACTACTCTGTGTAACACACTCACCGCTCTGTGTAACACACTCACCTGTGTACTCGCTGCTGTTGGCTCTGGTGACGTTGATGTTGATGCAGAAGTCGCTGAAGTAGCCTTCCCTTTTCAGGACGAACACCAGGGAGGCCCAGCCAAAAACCACCCCGGCAAAACACAGACACTCCACCAGGCCCGAGACCAGCGTCAACCATCTGCGACCTCCGATTCTGTCCTGACCTCCCAGCATCCTCTCTGCTGTCATGTGACCTCTCAGCCTCTGTGCACGCGTGACTCTCTTCCCTCTGTTCGTCTTACGTCCGTCTTGGTGTTTTCCTTTAGAAAGAATTTGTGCGAAACGGGCAGAAGTGTGGGTGAGGGTGAGAAGGAGCACAGGTAGCAGGAGGCAGCTGAAGGTGACGTCTAAGCTCCAGCGACTCAGGTGTTAATGGTAATGCAGGTACTGCGCTCAGGTGCTGTGGGGGGTACGGCAGGTGAGAGAGCCGTTATCTTATCATGGTGGAATGCATGTCTCCTCTCTCCCCCTCCCCCATTTGTTTTTTATTTCTCTTTCCTGGAACAGAGTTTAAACAGAACAGACAGGATTGATCATACGGTCTCATAAATAAACAGCTATTCAATTATCCTGAATCAGACAAAAAGCCATCATTACATTGAAAGGACAAAATCCCGACTCCTCCAATGCTGCTACAATAGAAAGACATTCCATTGCTAATCATTCCTTTTTAAAGAATTTGATCAGATTTCCTCCCAATTTGATCCGCTATTTTTTTAGTGTCAATCCCCCCCTAGTAATGTGAGTTCGCTGCCGTAGTCCTGCGACCGGTAGTGACGAGGGCGACGTAACGCCTCTTCCGAGACGGCACTCGCCAAGCCGTCGACCGTAACCCGGTACTACAGGGCCACTATTATGCGCAGTGAACGTCATGTCGGCAAATTCTGCACAGATATCAGGACGTTTTTTTGTTTAGTTTTTTTACAGAGTTGTGTAGAACAATGTGTGGAACAGCTTGCCAGGTCAGGTAGCTGAAGTAGAAACACTTGGGCTAGTCAAGTCCAGGCTTGATGCAACGCTGGATATTCTTGAGACTAGGACATGACGAGCCTAGGCGGGTCAGACGGCCTGTTCCCGTCATTGTGTGTTATGTTCTTATGTAACCTAACCGCTGTCAGCGCCATGCTACCTACTGAGCCACACAGAGTCAACACACACACGGAGGATTGTGCAAAACTTGTGTTTGACTCTCATGTTATGTTCACTTTTTGGACCCTTTGGTACTGTTTGCTGGGTCAAATTGACCCAGGACATTATTATATTTCTGGGATTTTAAAGCAATACAGAAATAAATCTTTATGTAAAAATACTTAATATATATTGTCTTTATCTCAATTCCAAACAATAAAATAACATGCATGGTTAATGTTAGCCATTTACCTCTGCTAGGTCACATTTAACAATTAAAATGTCATTCGTTTTTTGTAATAAAGTTGTGATTTATGTTTTTAAAAAATCCACTATAATGAAGACATGGGTGGCATAAATCATGTTTATCTTGAAAAAATGTAAATGAAACAAGGTTTTCATGGAATGTAGCAATGTTGCAACCTTGCGGGAGGCATGTGTGTGTTCTCTATCCACAGAGAAGCTGGGAGGTGATTTTGAAAAGAAAAGAAAGAAATTAGAGAATCCTTATGGACCAGGAGTAAGGGGGGGTAGTGTGTATGAGGGGGTGAAGGTGGAGTAGGTGTGGGGGGTGAAGGTGGAGTAGGTGTGGGGGGTGAAGGTGGAGTAGGTGTGGGGGGTGAAGGTGGGACTAGGCTTCGGACATTTTCTTTTGACAATATTGTCTTTAACATGGTGGAGAGGGTTGTGTTCAATCTATGAAATACACTGCAAATTTGATTGAGCGAAAGACAAAAATACATGCATGCATACACAGGTGTGAGAGCAATTAGAGATGAAGGTAGTGTGACAAGAAGTGAAGTCACCTTTTTGTTTCATATCTACCATGACCTGTCTGTTCACCACAATTTCCACCCTTTCATTACCCTCGGGTGAAATTGACCCGAACATCAGATCAGGGACAGAAATGTGCAGGGGGAGAGGTGTAGCATGTATACTCAATGAAAATGTGTTCTTTTACACGTTCTTCACTGAAAATAAGCCAAGGTCATGGAGTTTCAGGTTGAAAAAATAATGAATTGTATAATTTTTTTAAGTAAAATTTCAAACGGGCCATTTTGAACCGAACACCGCACGAGGGTTTTAAACTAACACTCTTTCCATTTCAGGGGAACAGCTTCATATAAGTTAACAAGAAGATTTTCGAATGATTTCAGAAGAAAGTTTGTTCAGCGCGAGTTTTTAGAAAGTCTGCTGACGGCCGCTGTAGTCTCCGAGATTCAACGCACGAGATCATGGCTGTCAGGCTAAAGACGGGACAGGTGCGCTTAGCCAACGCATAACCCGTCGTGGAAACAGTCATTTAATTTGTTTTGATGTGGACTGTGTATTCTTTACTCAGTGACATTTCATGACTATTAATTACTTATATTTTTTAATGAGTCGCGTCCCGTCTGCTCGCATGGTTATGATCTGAACTGGGCTTTAGGGTAATAGAAATTTTGGGAAATTTTCAGCGTTTTGTAATTGCCAGGAAAAAGCCAGCATCATCCAGAGGCGCGGGAAGATGTTTTAATTTAGGGGTGCTGAAATCCGAAACGAAAACATATAACGTTATAATGACACAACAGGGATTGAATAGTAGCTTATTGTTTTGTGTAATTTTGATGCCTGACATGCCATTTGTAACGTAGCCTATTTTGTGTTTTTATTTAAGCTAATTTAATTGACTAAATATATATTTAAATTGTAGTGAGGAGTAGAAGGACACGGTCAAAATATGAAAACAAGATAGCACACTAATGCCAGTGCTGGCTGCCACAGAGCTGCAGCTCAGTCTGAAACCTGGATGTGAAGGCAAAGAGCGATGCATAAACAAACATGTGGGCAAGCATAGAGCTGCAATAGCTACAATGCTCTTTAAAATTGCATTGACATAACTTTGTTGCAGGCTTGTTTAAGAATTCGCTCATTTGTTTTTGAGACATTTTGAATAAAAATGTAAAAACACAACAGCTCAATCAATGGTTACTTCTTGATAGCTGGCTAGCTACGTTGACACAGCTTTTTTTTAAATATACTTTTCAGGTCGATCAAATGTATTGATCACCTCCCCCAGTTTCACGAGAATGATGACACGCAGACACAGACGCACACGATGTTTTGTCTTTATTGGAAATATGATGAACTTCTGCTATAATATAACCCCAACCCTACATGTTTACCCTAACGTGTACCTGATAATACAGTGTTTACATGATAAACACTCCATGCACTGCTGTAGGGGCTGAACTTTGGTGTGTGGGTGAGGGGGGTTGTATCACGGGTCACTGGAGTTCATGTCCTGGCTATAGTTTGCGAAGCGTCAGATGTTTATATCTAGATCGGGGGAGGGTGTGGGTTGGTAGATTGCAACGCCCCCGCAGTCCCAAGTTTGAGACTTTGAACTTGCTTGGATAATATATATAAGTCCAAAGGAGGCACGACACAATGTTTGTAGTGCACAACATATGTTTTAGTTTTTAATAAAGCATTGTTCTCCCAGAGTGTTGCACCACCTTGTGCCTTTCTCATATGCACCGGTAAGTGAAGACAACACCTTGCCTCAACGCTGTTAGACAACCAGACCCCACATCTAGATTACATTACATTTACATTTTAGGGGTTTAGCAGACGCTCTTATCCAGAGCGACATACGTTTATTTTACATACAATCCATTTATACATATTTTACTGAAGCAATTCAGGTTAAGTACCTTGCTCAAGGGTACAACAGCAGTGCCCCACCTGGGAATTGAACCTGCAACCTCTGAGTTACAAGTCCAGCTCCCTAACCATTATACCACACTGCCAACCCTGATTATCCGACGCATCGGACGAATCTGGTGCCAGTTGGTGAATTATTGTCCCTTCGACAGATCTGGAACCTATTCAGGTTTTAAGAGATTGCGTTGGGACTCGCGCTGACGAAGCGATGGTTGTACTGGACGCGGCGCTTGGCACGAGCTGGTCCAGTGTCTGCACGAGCTGCGCCGCCATGAGCATCAGCCAATCACGCGCCGCCCCAAAAGGGCCGCCGGCCACTGGTCCAAACCAGACCGTCAATCAAATCACCCGTCTCACCACCCAGTTGCACCCGTCTCACCAGCTAGTTGCACCCGTCTCACCACCCAGTTGCACCCGTCTCACCACCCAGTTGCACCCGTCTCGCCACCCAGTTGCACCCGTCTCACCACCCAGTTGCACCCGTCTCACCACCCAGTTGCACCCGTCTCACCAGCTAGCTGCCGATCACACGTGGGAGCAGAAAGCAGCGTTTTCTTGTGTTCAGTCACATCACCCAGCACCTGTTAAATATTATCGACGTTCGCATGCCTCTCCGCGACTGTTATTTTAAAATTGACAATAGCAAATAACAGCCTACTTAAGTGTTTAAAACACTTGAAAGGAGAAAAGAACAGAGGACGGAGGATATTATATTTTCGCACTGTAGCCTAAATGTGTGCTGGGGTCCTTCGCCGTTAGTCGCGTCTTTTCATCGACATCAGCTAATGTTGATTACATTATTATTATATATATATATATATATAAAATAATAATAGCCTACCTGTACGCAGAGCTGTCGTATACACCGTCAACACAAATGGCGATAATCCGGATTAGCGTCCCGCTGTAATCTCGAGACGGCGAGGTGAGACACAGACCACACTGGCGAACCCACGCGTGCTCACTGTGCCACACAGCTCAGCGAGGCAAAGCGCAATTCAGTAATATCGCCGCTGCGCTGCACAAACAGCGAGCCGTTCAATATTCTGCGTGTGCGTCTTGCTTAAAAAAAACCAGACGCCAAATAACATAATACTCGTTGTTATGGTGTAGTGCAGCATAGTCTTAAAATCTATTACGGCTGGCCAGTATTTATTTGCCGTGGCCGTCTTCCACCTTATTTCGTACACAGTGTCTCCGAGGGTGCGTTTGCTGTTCTGGAGGGCTGTATACTCATTTTTAATAGATAGCGATAAGGTAGTAAAATACTGCTGAAGACGCACCTGTGTTTCTTCTTGGCGTGTGTTCTTCCTCGTCGTCCGTTCACGGAATGGAAAGACGTCTTGCATTCTGGTGCGTCTTCAGCCGGCGCGCGACCACGCTCGCTCTCGCTATCTCTGACAAGCACCCACTTCCAGCCCTCGATCCGCGCGCACTGAAACACACGCGCTGATAAGATTGCCCAACGCGGCCTGTCACTTTCTTAACGTGCGTCTGGCGCAATGGAGTTGCGCACTTCATCCGAGGTTTTGTTGTAGCCTACTGTACATTACATTACATTACAGGCATTTAGCAGACGCTCTTATCCAGAGCGACTTACAGTTTCACATTTCTTTACAATCCATTTATACAGATGGATATTTACTGAAGCAATTCAGGTTAAGTACCTTTAGCTCAAGGGTACAACGGCAGTGTCCCACCTGGGGATTGAACCTGCAACCTTAACGTTACAAGCCCAGTTCCCTAACCATTATACCACTATTTACCTTTTGGCACTTGCATTTTTACTAAGTACAATTGTAATACGTTTGTTTTACGTGAATAAAGCAAACTAGATCTTGGATGAGATTTGCATTATTATTAACAATACTGTTTTCAATAGTTGTACCATTAGGCTACCTTTGTAGTAGTAGCGCAGTAATCGTATGCGCCACATACGCAGGGCCACCAGTATGATACTCTGGATAAGAGCGTCTGCTAAATGCTTAAAATGTAAAATGTAACGTATACCGTCACGTGACCCACGGGGGTTTAAACTTGTAGGGCATTTAAATCGTTATTCTTGAAGTGATTGAAGTGCTACTGCTGCACACAGACCAGAGGGATTTCATTTATTGGGCACAACCTGCAATTAAACAATAAACCCGCAAAAAAATAACAATAGAAGGACATTTACGAACAAAAAAGCATCTAAAATCTGATATTAACGCCGAGGGGGAACCATTTTCAGCCTTGATGTCAGTCAATATTCGCCAATGGAATATTTGAGTTTAAGTACGCATCTGTGAAAAGTGGATAATCCCAAAATTACTTGCATTTTTAAACGAGCACACAGTAAGCATGCTTCCACAGAAGTATACGGCAGACTGCTGATTTGCATAAAAATCTAAATAAAATAACTATCCAACTGTCCGTTTCATTAGTAATGCGGGTAAGCAATTTCCCGAAAGTTGACAAACTCTTGCCCTTGTCAAAACATTTTTCAACATTTGCCCAAGACGGAAATTTCGCTTCGTGAGAATCTGTGGAATGCGATTACAGTGCAAGGTTCCACCCTACCAGTAAAATGGAGGGATCTCGAGCCATACAAAACGGAGCAAAAAAAACGTAAAAAAAATGTACATGTAAAATTAGCAAAGACGGGAGCAGTCGGTATCCCACTGTATCGCACCATTCAAGGTGCACACGTTTATGTCTGAGACTCGTTTCGTCAAAACATTCGAACGGAGTTACAGAGAAACTCACAACCCGACTCACAATCGACTACACGATAAACCGCGTTTCTGTCATCAAGTTCACAAACCTCTAAAGGCGGTCAGACACCAAGCAGATTCGCAGCCTCAATGTGACCACCCTCCCACGAGCCTCGGGGTCTCGGGGGAGAACTGCAGATCCGAGCTGGGCAATTACGAATTGCACAAGAAAACCGCACTGCAATGTCACCGGGGGAATTCTAGGATGGATCTGAAAAAAACATTCCCAAATCTTACACAGAAAGGCAAAACGACAGGCCTACTTGTCAGTTACCAACTCGATGCAGAAACAGGTCTCTTGAATTCATATGGACATTAATTCACACATTTAATGACAGAAGAGACTGTCAAACAACCGACCATAATCACATTTAATCACAGTTTATAACCTTACATTTTAATTTAATCCGTGTGGCCGTTAAGAAATTCGCTATTTTTCATTGAAATCGCTTTTTTTTAATAGCCTACCCTTACTGCAAACTATTGAATATTATATTAACAGGTCTACTATTCAACTTTTTTGTGCAGGATAAATATTCTATAACCGCACTTGAAAATAAAAAAAAAAGTGAGTGGTCCATTTACCACGGCTTCAAATAGCACCAGACCCCTGCACATCAAGTAGGCCAACCGCCGCGATTCAACACGTGACAGTGTGGAACGGAAACACTGCTGTCAATCATCACCCGTGCTTAAATATGTGGCAATTAATTTATCTGGGTTGGTGCAACTTCATAATTTTTTGACACTCGGCTTGAAAAAGGGGCGCTTGTTGGCGGATTAGTGACCTGCATGTGATCAAATAAAACGAGCCGGAAATATCACAGAATGAGCGCCCTACACGTATGTAAGGGGGCACAAATAATTGGTTTCCGCTTTTCCCGGAATGCAATAGCAGAAACCAGTGACTTGAATTATAGCACCATTCACAAAAGAAACAAACACCTCAAATTACAAATGCTTGAGAGAAAGCAGCGGATTAAATATTTAAATTAAAATGTATTTTTAAACAGTATGGCAGTTTTATCGTTTAATGGAAAAAACTGCGTTTTACAGCTTGATGTTTTCAAAACTGGAAACTTTACTGGTTTATGCCGGACACTGTGTGTGTGTGTGTGTGCGCTTGTTTGCGCGCGAGTATGTGTGTGTGAGTGCGTGTGTGTGTTGCAACTTCAATATATCGGCTATAACATTTGTGCATTTTAAGGGCATTCAAACAAAGTTTTAGGAAAACGCTGCTTCCGAATGTGGAAGCTTGGTATGTCACTTTTGGGACACATTTATATTTTAGCTTGGAAAAAACCGGTGATAAAAATATATTTTTTATTTTTAAAAACGTATAAATTATTCACTGAGCTTTACAAATAACCGAAGACGGCGATATTTCTAGAAACCGATTGTGGTAAGAGATGAACACACTCCATCAATGTTGTTCTAAATAATATCTTTAAATATATTTATATTGTATAATCCAAATGATAAAAAATGAAAGTTAAATGAAAAAGCTGTCCTTTCTGAAGTAAAGTGTTGGCGGTTGAAATTGGATAACAAAACATCAACAAATGTGGAACTTGTGTCTCAAATGTCTCATTCATATGAAAACTGAGTCAGATAGGCCTTGGCAATCCCCGTGCTGCTGGGATTCTATTTTGGATTGTGTTGCTGGAAGTCAGTGACCATCTGTAGTTATTTTGTCCCTAACTTCACTTCACAATTCTATTTTTCATTTCTATACCATTTTATTTGTTTTATTTTATTTGATTGGTTGTGTTTTTTTCTTTGCCTCAGTTATTTTTCCATCTCCTTTTTGTACCCAACGATTTCCCCTTTGCCCCATCCCTTTCGTGTCGTCTGTCTTGGCGAAAAAAACATAAAACTCAATAAAATGTTAAAACGTAAAACAAAAGAAAAAACCGATTTATCAAAGACAAAATCATTCCCAAAGAAACGTTGACAACTGCGCTCACTGCGCGTGAACCTGCTGGCCCAGCACGCCGCACGCGCTTGTAACTTCGGCACACCAGTATGGGCTCAAATTAATGCCAAAAGTATTTCGTCTCTGTAAGCAATGACTTGTGCTTGCAACTTATAGTTTGTCTTTTAACAATCTGAAATGGCAAATCAATGGTTACAACTTACAAATCTATAAAATTGGAAAACTAGCCAAAATAATAAACTTTTCTATTAATGCAGTAAACCTTAATATGAACAATAACTAATAACTTACCAGATCGTTTGAAAGCCTCGAATTATCATGATTTGCCATTGTGTACAATCTATCAAGCCTGCCCTTTCTGCAGTGTGCTGGACGCCGTTCAATAGAATCTTGCACTTGGCGATGCTACGTTCTTGGACACTCAATAGGGGAGGTTTGCAAAACATGGCAACCTGAGTTCTTCTGGATGCCGATTGGATAGTTTACCGGAAGCGTCAAAACAGTGCCAAAAGTCTGTCTGTATAAAAAAATCTTGTAAACTGAGCGTTGCATGTAGAGCGAGTTTTGCACGTAAAAAGAAATCTTGTAGACTGAGCGTTGCATGTAGAGCGAGTGTTGCACGTAAATACTGTTTTCCATTCGTACTATTTCTGTTCACAAATGGTAAAGTACAAACACGGACCACAAGTTACAAGCTCAAGTCATTGGTTACAAGTACAAAATGTTTTTTTTCAGATTGTTAAAACACAAACTATAAGTTGCAAGCACAAGTCATTGCTTACATTGAGACTAAATACTTTTGGCATTCATTTGAGCCCATACACCAAGCCCGTCCCGAGGAGCCGCTTGGAGGCGGTTCATTCTCAGATTTGCCATCACGTGAAAGCAACACCCTGTGAATTTAAACTGCTTGGAGCACAGGTGTCAAACTCATTCCATCGAGGGCTCAGCGCATGCTGGTTTTTGTTGCAACCAATGCACCAAAGAGGGAGGGCGGTGGGGGGTTGGATCAATAGAGGGCACGATTGCTTAATGTATGAATTTGCTACTTTTAGGACAAAATAATACCATCAGTAGTGGCTCAGAGCTTGAAGCAGAGCAGGCGAGGTTTAGCTAAATTAGATGGTTGGCCAGTTTCATATGGAAAAAAAAACGTTACATCACTATGGTTCATCTTGTACATAAAGACTCAGACTGGCCCTTTGCTGCCAATGTCTGCGTTGTTTTAAAATATATTTCCCAGATAAAATCCAGCATAGTTTATATATAGCAGCCCACTTTTACTCATTTGGTTAATTGGCCTAAAACGTCAGAGTGATACCTGGGATCGGACGCCTTTGGAGAGCCCACACTGTCTAACAAGGTAAGAAAGGGAATGCGAGTTTAATTTTGGGAATGGAAAATGGTAACTTTCCTTTACGTACAATTTAACCAAACGGTTTCCCTCCCGTGTCAGTTTCTCCGGCGTCCGTGCTAAGGAATCATCTCGTTTTGAAGATGATGAGTACGCCCCCACAACGCACGGCTGTGAGCCATGTCGTCTGGAAGAAGAAAGCTCTCGTCTTCCTTTCCTCAAACATGAGTACTCAGGTGTCTGTCCAGGTGACTCAGACGAGCGAATCTCCTCCCGCACAGCGCACAGTCGAACGGTTTCACGCCGGTGTGCACTTGCTGGTGTCTGACCAGGTGGCTGCGGCGGATGAAACATCTGCCGCACTGGGAGCAGCTGTACGGTCTCTCTCCCATGTGGCTTTGCAGGTGTCTTTTGAGGTAACTCAGATAGGGGAAAGTCTTCCCGCAGTACATGCAACTGAGCTGTTTTGCGCTCTCGCCCAAAACTGTGTCGTCTCCCGCGGCTCCGTGGTGCTGCAGCGCCCCCTGCTGGTGGGAGGCATAAGAGAACTCCAGGTCGTCGGCCTCTGCGTCGCTGTAGCTCCCGCTGGCTCCCTCGTACGCTCCGTACTCAGAGCAGCGGGCGCTCGCCACACTTCCTGCGCTCTGCTCAGGACCCGGGAGCACTTCCTGCTTCTCGGGATCAGCCTTGAGGACAGACTCAAAGCCACCGAGATGGTCCACGCAGCGTCCGGCACTGTGTGGGTGTGGCAGCTCCTCGGCGCCCCCTGCTGGTGCATGCTGCCTCGCCCACTCCTCCTCAAAGTGTTGCCCAGGAGCCCGTTCCCCGGCAACAGGGAGGGCAGGGCACTGCACGGCTCCTATTGGGGGAGGGGGGGAACATTACATCATTATTTAATGTGAGTCCATCAGAAGCAGGGCCAAGTCTTTTCTTTCCTGTTTTTCTCCCAATTTAGTGGCCAATTATACCCTCTATTTATTTTGATTTGTCCTCCCCCACACAAACTCGCCGCTCGTCTCAACGAGGCAAGCCAACTCTCAGAGGGCAACGAACTCCGATTTCTTCGAGACGGAATTCGCCCACCCACATTCTGGAGTCACACTTACACACTTCACAGCGAATTCATGCCGGCTCACCCTCCCCCCCTCCCCCTGGGGCGGACAGCCAAATGCCGCCCTCGATTGGGGCTCCCCACCAGGGCCGGTCTGGTACAGTCAGGTTTTCAAACCGCGACCGTGATAGGCAATGGCAAATATTTTTTAAACCATGTTCTTTCCACTTACTTTTGCCTTCTGGGGCACTGTTCCCAAAGTCTTCCTCACCTCCTTCCTCCTTGATAATGAGAAACTCCGGCCCATTTGCTGCCGAGCCAGCAGGCTGAAAGACAGAGTAAAGATCATCACAATTTCCATTATTATTATTATTATTATTATTATTACAACAAAACATCACAAACTGAATTACACAGACACGTGGAAAGCAGGGTTGATGTCAATTACATTTACACGTGGTTCTGTGTGGCTCAGTTGGTAGAGCACAGCGTCAGCAACTCTTAGGTTGTGGGTTCAATCCCCACTGGGACCACATGTACTAAAATATGTTTGCATTCACTACTGTAAGTCGCTTTGGATAAAAGCGTCTGCTAAATGGCACACATTATTTAAATTCTGGAAATGAACAGAATTTCCTTTCCTTTAATGAATCTCTCCACACACCTGGCAGCTGTCCCCTATGGCCCCGCCTCTTCTCTCCCTAGATGGTGGAATGACCCTCCCCCTCCCTCATAATTGACAAGCTATCTTCTTTAAAAGACAAAAAAGACTTAAAACTCAAAGAAACATTTTCTGACTTCACCTCAATCTATATAAAAAAAGAAATATTAACCTTTTTCCCCCACTTTGTGTAACAGGTTTTGAAGCTAGAACATCTGCGTATGTCAGCGAGGTTTTAGTCTGAAGCTTACTGATCGATAGCTACAGCAATTATCCCTAGCCATGGTAAGGCACATTTGTAAGTCGCTTTGGATAAAAGCGTCTGCCAAATAACTCAACACCCCCTTTTTAAAACAGCACTCACTGTCTTTATATGTGTATATAACAACATGTCATTTAGCAGATAAACCCAGCATATTATGTCCATGAGCTTTTATTCAAAAGACATGTAACTGACATAACAACCTCTATTCTTATCAAATTACTGGTCAAATTATTTATTGGGGGAATGAAGTTGAGTTGATAGATAGCAAGCAGACAATAATGTTGATGTTCGTTGCATTCTGGTATTTATTAAAGAATCATTAAATTAATTGGCATCAGCTCTCAAGTAACATTTGCAGATTATCTAACGTAAACTATCTTGCAGTGTAATGTAATAACTTTAGTTACAACACAACATGATTTATAGCTTAAATGTTGTATAGCATGGTACTGTTAATCGTCTTTCGATGTTAGGACATGTGCTCCTTTAAATATAATAGTCATATTTGTTTGTACGGGTTAGAACAAGGCTTTTTTTTCCACAGCTAATTTTTTTTTCTCCTCTTGTTTTTCTGTGTACTCTCCCTACCTAACTAGCTGCCTGGCGTTGGGTCTGCAGCTCAAAAACACAACCACACATTCTTTAATATTGCTCAGCGCTTCTACCTTGCACTACAGTTTCTCCACATTTGTATTGGTCAAAAACAGCACTGCAATCCCCAAAAAGCACTGATTTGTGACTTACCGAGCCCACTCTCTGCATCAGCTTGATAGGTGAATGGTTTAGATAGGTGTCAATCATCTTCATGTCACGAACGCACAAAGATCGCGCATCATTCGAAAGACTAGGTGAAGCAGTGCTTCACTGGGTGGGCTTTAAAATGCGTCATAACCCATAATTGTCCATTGACGTATAAAGTACTATATTGCATTTCATTGAATTGTATTAGGTTAGTGAAGCAGAGACATTCCTGAAGTATCTTTTAATAACCTGAGGGTGGTGCTGTTTTGCACAATACATTTTTTTAAAGTGAGACTTTTTTGGCTTGATTCACAGAGGAAATAGTCGTTGTGATGATACTTATGGATTTAAAAAATATGTTTTATGCGATATATGTGTTATGTCTTTTTGTCTGTTTGTTTTTAGGTGAAGCACTGCTTCACCTGTTGTCTTATAGAAACTTCCACTAGTGTACACCTGTTTAAAAACAAAGTATACACCTGTGTTGGTTCACTCCTGTATCTGACAACAGTAAAACATTTTCACCAAGGGTGCACATGCAGTCTGCATCCCGTGAATTTATAAATAAGAGATCAAATAAATGATTGGGCTAATAGAATAATTAAGAGCAGACGTTGGCGTCAAATACTGAAACAGATCCTGCCTTTCTGTGCACCCCAGAAAAACGAAACAAAACAAAACATGAAATATGTAAATGTACCTCCTCCTTCAGCAGGGCAGTATGCATCGGAGTCTCTCCTCCGTACGCTGGCTCTCCATCTCCTCATACAGCAACCCTGATCCCCAAAGTCTTTCTCCGGAAAGAGGGGCTGGCCCCGGTCTACCAGAGGACGAAGACGGTTCAATTCAGTAGCCTAAGCAGCACTGATCACATGCATTACACCTCGCCCGGAGTAGGGAACAAAATACTCGTGAGCAAAAAAAACAAAAACAAAAACAAAAACAAAAAACAAAAAAAAAAAAAACGTACCAAACACGGCTACCTTTCCGACGCTCGTCGCGCGCGATAAGTCGCCGAGAGCTCCGACCGAGCGGCCGTCTCGCGCTCCGGCCGTCCCCTCTCCACGCGCCGCCACGCGCTCGCTCTCCGCCACTTCCAGTCTCTTCCGCAGCCCTTCGTTCTCGTTCTGGCTTCGGAACATTTCCCAACGTAAAATTGCCGAGTAGTCGTCCACCAGTTTGACAATCTCTGCCATGGCGGTTTTCGCCACTGTATCGAGGACGGAGGCCAACTGCGTCTGAAACACCGCAGAATTAGACATCGTGGGCAGCGCGCGGTCTACCCACAAACCTCACACCTATACCCTTTCAAATGTTTCCCATAGGGATGCCAATACGAACCGGTGTTGAAAATATTACTGCCGTTTCGCAGTGACTGTTAGTCGACCTATTTTAAATGGTCAGCATTTGGGTTTAAGGGAATATAGGCTACATCTGTAAACAATGATTTCTCCCCAAAACGGCCAGGGGCGGGCGTTCTGCATTTACCGTAATTGCGGTTATAGGCGGAACGAACGTCTATTCGTACTCGTGTCCCGTTTCAAGCATGGGGATAAAATTGTCAGAAAAACCGTAAACATGACGTGTTTTTTCCCCTCACAGAACCATGTGTCACCTGTCTAGTTTAAATAAAGGGATATCGTGCGGTAAATCAATAGCAACAGACTAAATAAAATACACGGAACCAATGTGATTCTCGGACGATCATTTAATCTAGTGTGGATCTGTTTTTCTGTAATAATCCTGATAGAATTTGCAGCTCCAGTGTATTGGAACCACTCAGTTTCGATATTTCTTGGCAAGAAAACCGCCTCTTCCAACTCTATGAATTTTTTACTTCCAAAGGAGCTGACTTTAATAAAACGAGAATTTAAGTAATATAGTTTGAAGTTAAAACTTCTAGATGGCAAAAGTAAATAAATTGAAAAGGGTTATTGTTGATGGGTCATTCTACAAAAAAGGTGGAAAGTGCTGTCACTTACTTTTGCAGACATCAAAATACTTTAAGTTGACCTAATAATCACATTCAATATATATGTTGAATAAATAAAGACTGTCTTTGCAATTTATACAAAGAAAGAAAGAAATAAAAATAAATAAATAACAAATTGCAATTGATTTAAAATGCCATGTTCAAGGAATTGTCTTGTCACTTTGATCATACATGGAAGTGGAGCCTATAGTTTTCATTTAAAAATAGTTTTTTTCATGAATTAAATCTCATTCACATTTACATTACATACATACAACATTGAAATGGTTAAACAAATGCTAATTATTATTAATAATATCAAATAAATATCAGTCACCCAAAATTACGTCATTGGTGTTACTGCTACACAAAACACTTTTATCTTGAAATAATGTACTGACTCTTTGAAGTTCTAACTGGGTCAAGAGATCATTTGAGAAAGTGCAGTGGACAAAGGCATAAGGTAAGTCAGATGTCTTACTTTGTTTGTTTAAAATGTAATTTTATCAAAGAATTTTACGCGAAGCTTTTACGTCTGTCATTGGTGTTACTCATTTCATAGCCCCGGGGGTGAAAATTTGAACATAAAAATGTATTACATTGAAGAGTTAAATGATTTTGATATTGACTGAAGACATGTGGTCTGACACATGGCAGCCATTTTGTTAAAATTGTAGTGTTTTCTCCAAATTGTCACTGGTGTTACTTTTCTGCCTGGTAACACCAGTAACACCAGTGACGTTCCTATATAAATTTGCAGCTTTTGTATACAAAAGCTGCAAAAAGACATGAGTTACATGGCATTTGTATTTGATAAATTGTTTAAAACATAAATTGAAATTAGATGGAGAATATTGTCTTGTTGTGAAGTCATTGGTGTTATATTGCGTCACTGGTGTTACATGTTTTTTCAGTGATGTGATATTATAAATGCAATTTTTTTACTTTATAGCAATATTTTGTTTGTTGATTGGTGATGTAATCATTATTTGATATTTTAGAGTTAGTATCAAACACTTTTTGTTTGACTATTCTTCAATTGTTGTTGGTTTGACAGAAAAAACTATGGTAAAAATCAAATATAATCGTAAAATGTTGTTTAAACGTGCAATTTTATTTAAAAAATGAAAATAATCAAATATTTTTCATGGTCTTATTATTCCACTAGATGCCTTGTGTAAATTAATCCCCAAAATATTGAAAAGACGAAAAAGCAGTCGCCACAGTGGATGAATAAATCTTTAAGGGAGATTTTTAGACATTTTGGAGAGACACCAGGTAGATTGTTGTAATGAGCGGGCTAAGGCTAAAAGGGAAATATGGACAGTAAAAAAGCACCACACACTAAAAATACAGGCGCGAGCAGAGATGTTTGTCCTTCTGCCAGGTTCTCCCATCGCTGCAGAGGAACTCTGAAGCTCTCTTAGAGTGGCCATTGGGTTCTTGGCCCTTCTTGCCCGGTTACTGAGTTTGGCCGGACGGCCAGCTCTAAGAAGAGTTGTGGTGGTTCCAAATTTCTTCCATTTCACAATGATGGAGCCCATTGTTCTCCTGGGCGCTTTCAATGCTTTAGCAATGTTTTTATACCCTTCCCCAGATCTATGCCTCAACACAATTATATCTCAGAGGTCTATGGAGAGTTCCTAGGACTTCATGGCTTGGTTTTTACTCTGACATGCACTGTCAACTGTGGGACCTTATATAGACAGGTGTGTGCCTTTCCAAATCATGTCCAATCAATTGAATTTACCACAGGTGGACTAGAATCAAGTTGTAGAAACATCTCAAGCAGTATCAGTGGAAACAAAATGCACCTCAGCTCACTTTTGGATGTCATATCAAAGGGTGTGTACACTTGTGTACAAATATTTTACATTTTGATTTTTAATAAATTAGCACAAATGTCTAAAAACCTGTTTTCACTTTGTTATTATGGGCTATTTTGTGTAGAATTTTGAGACAAAAATGAAAATCTATTGTAGAATAAGTCTGTAACGCAATGAAATGTGGAGAGGGTGAAAGGGGTGTGCAGACTTTCCGGCTTGACTGTATATTCTCACATTGTCATTGTGGGCTGAGCACCCCTAAAGGTCACATCCTAGAATCGCCCCTGGTTACCAGCTTCATTAATCACACCAAAGCATAAAACTCCACAATTTAAAAGATGGGCGATTTTTGTTGTTCTAGCAGGGGAACATATAACCTTAGATCAAACATAGTTGTAATTGAGCTTAAAACTTTTTCTTCTTTTTTTTCCCATGCAGAGTAAATTGATTTGGGGAATTCTGAATTCAATGAGCATTAAGAATGACAGAAATCCCTCTTCATCCACCTTGAAATTTAGACTGAATCCTGCTTACTGACTTACTGCAGTATATTTAGCACATTTCCATTGGGAGGTATGGTTCCCTATATATATATATATATATATATTTTTTTTTTTAAACAATCGTATCTGATATTGTGTGGCCACAATCTGATGTTATAAAAGCAAGTAAAATCTAAGCGGTGACAGAAAAGCATTCTCAACTCCGGCCAGGAAGGATGTAATGTGCAGAAACCATTCTCGCTACAGTAGGTTCTGTAGTCAGACTAATTTTAAATATATCGTTTATAGGGTGACAGAAGCTTTTCCCTCCCTTTTATACATTACACATATTATGTATGAACTTATTTTTATAGTCTTTGCAACCCTTTCTATACATCATCACACAATCTCCACCAAACGTTGCATGTTCAGACTGTGGCGGGCCCAGACCACTTTAACAGCGGGGGCCCAGGGGGGCCAGAACCACACAGGGGGGGACATTCAAAATGTAATACATTTGAAAAGATGTGATTGACAACCTCATAACCTATCAAGAGCCAGATGAAGTTGGGTGGCCAACCAAATTTCTGTGGGGGCAGGTGTCCCCCCAGGCCCCTCCCTGGACCCAACCCTGTTTTCAGAGTCCTCCCTCTGCGTGAGTCTCCACGTGACGTTTGAGGTCGCTGAAACGAGCGAAGCGGCTCGCGCACTGCGCGCAGGTGAGCGCTCTCTCTCCCGTGTGGAGCTTCAGGTGTCTGTTCAGGTGGCTCTGGCGGGTGAACCGCCTGCCGCACTGGGAGCAGCGGTACGGTCTCTCTCCCGTGTGGTTTCGCAGGTGTCTCTCCAGGTAACTCAGATAGGGGAAAGTCTTCCCGCAGTGCACGCAGCCGATCGGTTTCCCTCCCCTGGCTGCCCTCCTGTGAGGCTTCCCCGGAGTGTCTGGGTTCAGCTCCGCTGCGCTCTCTCCCGCGGCTCCGTGGTGCTGCAGCGCCCCCTGCTGGTGGGAGGCGTAAGAGAACTCCAGGTCGTCGACCTCTGCGTCGCTGTAGCTCCCGCTGGCTCCCTCGTACGCTCCGTACTCAGAGCAGCGGGCGCTCGCCACACTTCCTGCGCTCTGCTCAGGACCCGGGAGCACTTCCTGCTTCTCGGGATCAGCCTTGAGGACAGACTCAAAGCCACCGAGATGGTCCACGCAGCGTCCGGCACCGTGTGGGTGTGGCAGCTCCTCGGCGCCCCCTGCTGGTGTGTGCTGCCTCGCCCACTCCTCCTCAAAGTGTTGCCCAGGAGCCCGTTCCCCAGCAACAGGGAGGGCAGGGCACTGCACGGCTACTATTGGGGGAGGGGGGGAACACAAACATTACCTCATAATTTTATAAACCAAAGTCCTGTCTGGGCCAGGATGGCGCACAGCTGGGACTCGATCCAGAACTTGTTGCTTATATCACAGATCCTTTACACTCACCAGATACTCCGCTCCTGCGTTCCTCCCATCCTCTCTCTCTGCTTCTTAACTGCAGGAGGTTCTGGTTCCCGGTGCTGTGTTATAGAGCAGAACGGCCACAGTGCTGTACTTGCTCATGCCTCTAACACAGCGGTTCTCAAACTATGGGTCACTAATGGTGGGGTCGCCAAAAAATAAATGTAAAAAAACAAAAACTAACCATAGGAGAACAGTTTTTCCTTCCCCGTGCCAAGCAGAGGCGTAGCGTGCGCTGTGGAACGCGGGCGCAAATTATTTCCTCTAGCACATTCCGGTCCGCGAAATAAAATAAATGAACTGGTCTCATCTTTTTTTCGCATGAAATGGGGTCGTGGAGTAAAAAAGTTTGAGAAACCCTGCTCTAACATTTATTTTCAGAAGGTGCAAATTGGAATTGTTTGGGCTTCAACTGTAAGGAGACAGAGCTGTCAATGTTAAGAACACGGTGCCGGGCCTCAGATAGCGCAGTGGTATAACGCACCCATATTGGCTGGTCATTTACGAGTGTGAGCTGCCTATCACAGTCGCGGTTCGAAACCCAACTGTACCACACCAGCCCTGGTGGGGAGTCCCGATCGGGGGTGGCGTTTGGCTGCCCACCCCAGGGGGAGGGAGAGCTGGCACGAGCTCTGAGGAGCGGTAGAGTGACCTCGTAAACAGGGTTGGGCGAGTTCTGTCTTGGAAGAGGTGAACATTGCCTCGAGGTATTAGCTCGTCCCTTGGAGGCGGGAGGCATGTTTGTGGGGGAGGGTAAAATCTAAAAGAAATACAGGGTATAATTGGCTACCAAAAAGAAATCAGTAACAAAAAAAACTAAAAAAATAACAGAGCCGAGTATCTGCTGGGCCTACAGTCAGTGATTATCCCTTCTTACACTTACTCTTCCCACAATGCAGCGCTCCCTGTGGGTCCCAGTCCTCTTCCAGTCTCTCCTCCTTGATAAGAAGCGACTCAGTCCTTCCCTCCTCCACGCCTCCACACTGTAACAAACTGAGCTGGATCATCACCTGTTCAAATATGCCATCAGCACCTGCACAGCACTGCTTACAAGTTTATGTGTAGGCATATATATATCACACACACACACACACATACGCGCACACAGACACGCATAGACACATACACATACACATACACACACACACACACACACACACAGACACGCATAGACACATACACACACACACACACACACACACACACACATACGCGCACACAGACACGCATAAACAAACACACACACACACACACACACACACACACACACACAGACACAGACACACACAGAGAGAGACTCGAACACACACACTAGAGGCGTAGCACCCAGTTTCGTTTCTAAACACTGACCTCGTCTTTCACGACAGCAGGTTGCAGTGGAATCTCCACCTTTTCCGCAGTTGCTGGTGTTGCTCCTTCGCCGTGCCCGTGCTTGCAGGTAACGCGGGGGCTTCCCCCGTCTGGCACAGTGGGGGGAGATCACGGGGATCACATCAATGCACACCGCCAGGTAACAGGTAAAGCGCCGATAAATAACCTAACTTACCAAACGAGGCTAACTTTCGGCCGTCGGTTCCGCCGGGCGCGTGCCCGATCGGACCTCCGGCTGTGCTGCAGTTCGTCGCGAGGCCGCCTCGCGTCTCCGTTCTGTCCTGGCTCCCCATCCCCGTCGTTAATTTCCTCCTCAGGCGCTCGTTCTCGGTCTGGCTCCGTGACATTTCCAAACGCAAGACAGCGGAATAATCGTCTACCAATTTTGTGATTTCTGCCACGGCCGTTTGGGCCAGTATGTCCATGATGGAGGCCAGTTGTGTCTGAAAAATAACCGAATCCGACATTGTAGCGAGATAGCCACATCTGATCCCCAACCGTTGCTTCCAAAATATCAGTGAAAACCTCTATTGGAAAATTACCAAATCTATAAAACTAATACTCGACATTTTCACCCATTTCGTGTAAACGCGCACGCCCTCAAGCGATGATTTATTCGGCAGATATCTGTATCTGTAGCCAGGTTTGCTACCGAACATCAGAGGAGCACGGCGAAGAGATCCAATCAGCGGGCAAAACCAACGGCACGAAACTTAAACACTCCCCTTTTCACGTTGCACGAGCTCAACCAGGCTGCCCAGCCTTCCGGTTTCAGCTTCGCCAATGCGTTATACCCGGACCTCTCGAGATTGGTTGCGTAAACGAATTCGAGCCTTTACAAAATCCTTTGATCAATAATACAGTCAATAAGTTGTTAATTTTTTTCGTCGATACATTACATTTTACATTTACATTTTAGGCATTTAGCAGACGCTCTTATCCAGAGCGACTTACACAGTTTACATTTCTCAACATACAATCCATTTATACAGCTGGATATTTTACTGAAGCAATTCAGGTTAAGTACCTTGCTCAAGGGTACAACGGCAGATGTGTCCCACCTGGGGATTGAACCTGAAACCTCTTGAGTTACAAGTCCAGTTCCCTAACCATTATACTACATGCCGCCCTACAATACAGTGGCTTTGGTGGAAACAACGAGAATGTCATATCCTGACCAATTCTGGGTTTAGTTAAAATGTCATTTACATTCGCGAGCGCGCGAGGTAAAAACAGTAAACTACGCAAATTATAGCGACATTATCTCCGCATAAAATAATGCCTGCATCGACATTTTTAAATAGCAGTTAAGGCTGAAAATGATTCCCCGACCCCCGTAAGAAGCTGAGCTCGTGGGAAGTGATGGGATGCTGAAAAGAACAACAAACTCAGGTCCTGTGATGGCCAGCTCTACACGGCGGCGCAAGAATGCCGCTTTATGAAAGCTGTGAAAACGTTACCTGTCAGAGAGGAACGGTTCTTTACACCTGTGTGTTGTGTTGATTTTTTTAAACAATTTGGCAGTAAAACAGAACACCAACTTTGTGCATGTGCCACCCAGCATATTCTGGGAGGAGGGAAAGCATCCTTAGTGCTGGTGGCCGGGAGTGTTTTTAAAATCAGTTATAATATCCCAACCAGGACGACACAGAGTAAATGCATCGATTAGAAATCTATTCAGCTTTAAAAAGCACTTTAGAGCTTAGAATGTGTTGGTCCCCCTCCTCCCGCAAAAAGGCTTACATCCTTCAGATTCATTTAATATTCTTCAACTTTCAATATTTTTTCACAACTTTTGAATACGTTGTGCACAAATTAATTTGAGTAAATCAGACGGCGTGTAGAACTGACTATAGAACAGACAACAGAGTCTGGGTGGATCATGCAGATCCATTCATGCCCTTTTCAAAACAGTACAGCTCAGGCCTCTCCAAAGAGACCATGACCTTGAAGCATGTTTACATTTACATTTTAGGCATTTAGCGGACGATCTTATCCAGAGCGACATACAAAATGTGCATTTATACGACATACAGATATGAAAATGTGCATTTCAAGATACAATGTATTTTCCTCCTCGAATAAATATGATTAATCATGGTTCGTGCAAGAGATTCAGCTTAACAAATGGTAGATTAATGGTTCGTGCAAGAGATCTGCAATAGGCCTATACATCATTGTTGGCAGTTGCACACCGTACCTGTAACACAGGGAAAGGGGTGTCCAGCGATGTACCTGGTTAGAACGCGTCACGTGTTTTGTGTTTACCTGGTAAAGGAATACAAACAGTACACCGGAGTACAAAAAAGGCATCGAAAAATTACTCTAAACCCATTTTTAAAAAGACACGAAAGAAGAGAGGTGGTTCGACAAAGACTGTAAAGAAATTGGAACAAAAACAATGATCCAATCGGAAACATTGGAAACAGCAGGACCAAGATTTACGCCCACATGGCACAGACACGTTTTTACAAGCGCACACTGCGATTGCTCTCTGCAGATGGCGTGTCATTTTAATTCACAGACCTATTAAGAGAGTAGTACATTACATTTACATTACACTACGCTGCCACCCTACACTGGTGAAGTGTGATGTGAGAGTAGCGGCGCCTAATTGATGGACGAAACGAGCAATTGAGCAACTGCCCAGGTATGTTTTCACTACCGTTCACACCAAACTAGAGTTTGTAACACCCCATATTGAGACAAACGCCTTTAATGCGTAAGTGGGAGGTGAGAAATGTTCCCTTTATGAGGGACGAAACTAGCGTTTTTACTGCCCTTCAGGTGCGCATTCACTACAGCTCTCAACAAAATAGAGCTACGACTTGAAATTAAAAACAATTTATCGCATTTTTTAGGGAAAAATGTTGGATATTTTGAATTTAATGAAGCTGAAAGGTAATTCACTTGCATATATACGATTTTAAGAGCTCAAATTCCTTTACCAAGAGGCCAGAGAACTCATTCCACACATAACCAAGCAGGAAACACTTCATCAGTGACCCTGCGACCACACGTTACATTACCGTATATCACATGTTTGGAAAATGTAATTCCAGAAGTTGATATAGCAAAATAACCACATTCCAGTGGTTAGCCAGAGAGATGATGGCAAATTGGGGAGGGTATTGCCTTCTCACTATTTTCTCTACAATTGCTTCAGATTTGTCTATGACTTAATCAACCCCTATATGGTATGAGTTATGATACTGCGTTTAAAAAAATAAAAAATGAAATGTTACTTCTATTTAACCCTTGATAAAATGGCATAAGTTTGCTTGTCATGCTTGACCATTGGCGGCAGATGTCATTAAGACCTGCTGGACCTGATCATGTTGATCTCTGTCTTCTAAAACGTGCAGCAGATCTGATAGCTGAGCTTTTAAACAATATTTAGAATCTCTCTCTTTCACTTATACAATCCCCAAGCTGCCCTTGTCCTCAGCCTATTAAAATGTGGGGCTCCCACTGATCTTAACATCTATCAGCCCATTTCTAATACTCTACTGAAACAACACCTATGGGAGAGTATCACACTGAGTACAGTGCGCTCAGGTTCTAGATCTGGCCACAGACTTATCACTGCTGCCACCCATGTGCTTAATTGTATTGTTCAAGCTCTTGATGACAAAAAGTACTGTGCTGCCCCACTTATTGATGTGTCCAGCATTTGATGCTGTTGATAACATTATTTTGATTAATAAGCTGTTGAACATTGGATTCAATTCCAAGGCAGATGGTTGGTTTGACAATTATCTCTCTAACAGAACTCAGAGTTGGTAAAAAGTCCTCATCAAGGTGAGCCACAAGAAGAGTCCCGCAGGGCTCCATCCATCCTTGGTCCTGTTCTGTTTTACATCTATATGAATTATAGCACATTTAACATAACATTGCTTTAACTGTGTCATCTTTCTGCTGACAACACCATTGTTTACTCCTGTGTCACTAACTCTCTTTTGATGCCCTCCAGGTCACTCTCTCTCTTTGGGCTAAAATTTGTTTTAAACACAGATAAAACAGGTGATGTATCTCTCTAGATCTCACTCCCAGCCTGTTGATAATGCCTATTGTATCCTGCTGCCTTGTGTTTGGTCACTAATGCAAAATCCCTCCCCCACCATTGTCCATTGTCATCTGTTTGAGCAATTATAGGAGCAGGTTCTTCATTTTCATTCACTGCAGATTGAAAATCCTTAGCAATACTTTTATTCTGGAAAGTCATGGAAAGGTAATGGAAAATGGTAGAATATTCCCAGTCTGGGGAAATGTAATAGAAACTTTACAGTCACCAAAATGTATCCATTCTTTCACTGTTTTCATTTTTATTTACCATCAAGTCTTGCAATAGCAGTGTGCTGGTAGTGTTAACAAATTGCACAGTTCACTGGTTTGTACATTAATTCCACCACCAAAAGTCACCAGTTGGATAGTGAAGCATGTGCATTTGTAGACACAAAATAATTATAGCAATGTCTCTCCAAATGTATGGCCATCTCGCAGAAGTAGCCCCACAGCCAAAAGAAGGCCTGACCCCACCCCACACTGCCAGTCAACCAGTCGAGCCAGCCTGACTACTTTCATGCCCTGCTCAAAAACCTGTCCCACTCTGCCCTATCTCCCATCCTCCTCCTTTCTTCCCTCGGCCAACAACTTGTGTCCATTTGACGACGTCCTCCAGAAGGCAACGATAGCCCAGGAGAGGCAGAGAGAGAGAGACAGTGGTCAAACAGGAAGTTAACAGACAGAGAGACAACAGCAGAAAGACAGAGAGAATATAAAGAGAGAAAGGCAGAGACTGAAGCACAACCTCCCGCTGAGAGAACGCCAGACAGCAGAGAGGATGCTGGTTTGTCAGTTTGGAGCGTTGCTTCGCTGGGTCACTCTTTTATCAGGCCTGGTGGAGTGCCTGTTTTTTTGCCGGCATATGTCTTGGCTGGGCCTCCCTGGCGGTCATCCTAAAAAGGGAAGGCTACTTCAGCGACCACTGCATCAACGCAACTGGAGCGAACAACAGTGTGTACACAGGTGAGTGTGTTACACAGAGCAGTGTGTGTGTTACACAGCTGTATTCAGATAAGGGTGGAGGAAGGTTGATTACTAGAAATGTGCAAATTGTCGATTTCTCTGCATATTTATTGAAGCTGAAATGTAAAACTTGAATATTGCCAGTTGAATATCATAAACACGCACCTGTAGGGCTTGCAATCAAAACTTGTGACTCGTGTCCTAAACATAAGAATTCAATCTTGGTTTCTTACATTTTTGAAGTGTCAAAAAATATATGGCCAATTCTTTATTCACTACAACAGGCTGTTCTGGGATCAGTTCTTTGCGCTGGTTGGAGGTTGAATCAGTGTCGTGATACTGCGGCAATCACGTAACCACCTAATGCTTAACGTAATGAGAAACTAGTAGTGATCTGACATGTTGCAATCACTAACCTGACTAGTGTACAAAGTTGAAAAATGTATGGACATATTGAATGTATGAAGTGCAGTACAATAAGAACAAAATACTGTACATTTTTTGATTATGTTAATGTTAATGTTCTATTTAAGTTCAGCAAACAATTATTTAAATATGTAGTTGAATACAATCGAAACCAAGCAACCGCTGTTGTCTTGCAAAATCCATTGATAATGCCAATATAATTTGATAAGGCCTCATGCTGGTGAATGTGGGCATTCAATGATGAAGCCTAAATCCATTGATAATGCCAATATAATTTGATAAGGCCTCATGCTGGTGAATGTTGACATTGAATGATGAAGCCTAGGCTACGCTTGGCCGTCTACTCGCATGAGCATTGGAGTTCCAGCGAGTTCCCCAGCTCTGTAATTGGCAGCTGCAGATGAAGACTGGGAGCCTCACCATGTTGGGCTCGTGGTGGACCCCTGCGATGGCCTCTCACAGCCACAGAGGCAGAACTGTGACAGTAAAACATGGGCAGTAGAGAGAGATAATGGCAGCCCTGAAGATTTCCACTCGGGCTACACAGTAGCCCCTGTATCTCTGTCCTGAGCACAAACAGCTGAACATTGTCATTCTGCAGTACATGAGTACATGTGTACAGTACATAAATGACCTCTAACCCCCCCCCCCAGACTGCAGCGGCCAGGATGAGCAGCTATCACTGGTCTTCACCATCTCTTCCATGATGGCCACTTTCCTCATTCTTCCCAACGGATTCTTCTTTGACCACTTTGGCACCATGGCAACAAGAATTCTGGCAATGTGAGTTCATCAGCATGCAGCAGATACAGAAACAATACACTACAGTACATTAACACTGAGAGAGAGACAGTAACACTGCACTGAGAGAGACAGAAGAGAGAGAGAGTGTTAATACAGTATTTATGTTAATGAAAAAATGATTTAGGATTGACACAGCATGACTGAATCCTGATTAAATCCCTCCCTACAGAAATGAAGCATTGCCTTGCAGGGCTGCTGGCCACAGTCGGCACTGGAACAGTCTGCATTCAATACACATCCACACACTAGAACAGTGTCTTAACAGGATGCAGACCGTGGGGCTCATCCACACACTAGAACAGTGTCTTAACAGCATGCAGACCGTGGGGCTCATCCACACACTAGAACAGTGTCTTAACAGGATGCAGACCATGGGGCTCATCCACACACTAGAACAGTGTCTTAACAGAATGCAGACTGTGGGGCTCATCCACACACTAGAACAGTGTCTTAACAGGATGCAGACCGTGGGGCTCATCCACACACTAGAACAGTGTCTTAACAGGATGCAGACTGTGGGGCTCATCCACACACTAGAACAGTGTTTTAACAGGTTGCAGACTGTGGGGCTCATCCACACACTAGAACAGTGTCTTAACAGGATGCAGACCATAGGGCTCATCCATACACTAGAACAGTGCCTTAACAGGATGAGCCACACAGCAGCCCCTGCTGAATATTTGTTGAAAAATTCCAATTAATATTTCATATAATAATATTTATATTATTCACTTTCTCAGATTGGTCTTCACCACTGGCAGCTTGCTGATTGCCTTCTCAAGTGCAGGTACATTCCTGACCTTTTAATTTGTTGTATTTATCATTTTTATTTGAGGGTCAGCTGATTTGTGACTGGTAGTGGTAACCTCGGTCTTATTCAAAATAGGGCTGTGACGGTATGACATTTTCACAGTATGGTCGTACTAATCAAGTTCACCCACGTCACCCCTCTACTCTCCTCTCTACACTGGCTCCCCATCGCAGCACACATCAGATTCAGTGTGTCTTGCCTCTTCTGTGTCTCTGTCCAACCTTTTCCTTCCCAGTGTTACAGTTATGGTATGCAGCTGCCTACAACGATGTCTATCGCTGTATTACTGCACTGATCTCGAATTATGAGGTATTATGATTGTTCCTATTATGTATTAATGCACATCTTGTAAAGGCCTCTACATGCTTCTGTGTAAGCAACGCGACTGCAACGCGACTGTGACGCGACATCCTCTGCAACATGTCGCAGAGCACTTGGCAATACATACTTCTGCGCAACCTACGCAACATGGTGTCCTTACACTTCTGTAAACTAGTAGGTGTAAATGTATTGAACAAGGTCTGGAAAGTTTTCCTGAAAGCAGGGAAACTCCTGTAGCCTACCTTCAAACTTCTTCAGCCAATCTTTCCTGAAGCTGGTTCATTTTATACCGTGTTGAACAAATTATGCTAGCTATCTATATTATTAGCTATTGTCAGCAAGCTTTATTTAGCCGTGATACTAGGTTGCTAGCTAGCTAGCTAGAGAGATATCGCTAGTTTTGCTTAGCTAACGTTGACATGCATATATACAGGTATGGTATGCAGCTGCCAACAACGATGTCTATCTCTGTATTACTTCACTGATCTCTTGTGTGAACTGTGATTGTTCTTACCATGTATTAATGCACATCTAGTAAATCGCTCTGGATAAGAGCATCTGCTAAATGCTTAAAATGTAAATGTAACGGTATCAGCTAAAAAAAAGTATCACACCAAGTTGATCTGTTTATTTTATGCAGGGTTTTCCCTGGCTGTGTAATGCTTAGGCGGATTGTCTAAGTGTTTTTCTTCGACCGCCTAACAGAAACGGACAGTATAAACTTTTTTTTTTATCTGACATTAATACACAAAGGCTTTTGCACTGTCTGTGCTGACTGCTACTAGGCGGTAGCATAAAACACATGGAAAATAGGCTATCAGAGTGAAAAAAAAGTTTCATTCAAAAAAATAAAAATAGACTTCATCTGCTGCAGTGCCCTTTCATGCTTGTTAAACGGCGCGTGCACGCTACCAGATTCGGCGTTCTTGTGGATGTAGAGACGGCAATTTTATTGATTTGGATGCACTACCGCGGCGACCCGCTGTCTCTGAAAGGCGAGTTAAGGTTAGATTGTAGCTAACCTGCATAGATAGCCTATTTTACAATGTAAAATGATAGTGTGGGATAATGCTAGTTCATTAGATTTTCAGTTTGACAATGCATAAGATATTGTGAGAGGTGACAAAGTCTAGTTAGATACAGGCAGTCCCCGGGTTACGAACGTCCGGCTTACAGACAACTCGTACTTATGAACAGACTGTCATAAGGCCTAAAATCATAAAATTGTGTTAAATACAATGGTTCGTAATAACGAACGCACGCACTATTTTGTGATGCTCATGAAAACATTGCGCAGTTTCAGTGGTTCGTCGGCTCAAGGAACAGATCACCGTCCGTTATTTTAAGTCAGATCACTGTCCCGTTTTTCTCTTTCTCTTACCCTTACAACGATGCCTCCAAAGCGTAAATCCGATGCAACTGCTGGTGATGCATCAAAGAAAAGGAAAACAATCACCATGGAAAGTAAAGTTGAAATATTAAAGAGATCGGAGAGGTGAAACGCCATCAGCCATTGGGAAACATTAGGCTACAGCCGGTCAACGATCGGATTTAAAAAAACAATTTTAAAAGACAAAGGGAGAATAATGGAGCATGTAAAAGGCCATGCCCATTATTATCATTAATATTACAGTATTGTTAGTATTATTATTACAGTATTATTATGTACTGAATGTTATGTTTAAGATGTTTTATTGTATTTGGAAGTTTTTCTTAAGTGTTTTATATGCACAGAAAGGTAAAATAAATACTATACTAAGACAAACATTTAACTAAGTGACGATTAATAAGAACTGTATGTACCTGTTCCGACTTACATGGGTCAATGACAAATAAGGCCTCTAAAAAGTTATTTAAAAAAAGTTTGTTCAAAATAGATAAAATGCATATTTTTGAATCTGTGACAATGTGCTTAAACAAGCCTCATTTGTTAAATAACATTTCAATGTGTTTAAATTCATTTTTTGACTGTATTTTTAACTTGACTGACCAAAAAATGTCAGGTGGCGCAACCAAATATTTGTAAAATTATTTATATTTTCCTATTATTTATTATTTATTTATTTGAAGTGAAATCTTGGTCAAGTATCTATTAGAGTGTCTATAGTGCCTTACAGATTAGTTTTTTGGGGGTTGATTATTATATTAACAATAATTTAAGATTACTGCATTCTAAGGGTCAGTTATTTAGTATTTTTAACATCCAACGTGTATAACATATTTAACTTGAAACGAATAAACATTTTAGAGCATCTTGAAGCTTTTAATAACATTATTTATTTCATATAGTGGCATTCCTTACGGTTTGCCACCTGACTTACAGGTTGCGCCACCTGACTTTTGCAACTGATTTCAAATTAAACAGGCTTCTACTTGGACACCTGCATTAGCTTTGACCTATGCTAGCAATAGCATACAAATCATTTTAAAACAGAATAAGTAGTTTTATGATAAAATAACATTTTCCTAGTTTTACATTGGTTGTACCACCTGACATGGAAAGTGTACCATCCTACCTATGAGGTGAACGTAGCTATTTTTATCAATATTTGAGAGAGCTCCGCAAACCTTTTCAGTCAGCCATGGATGTCAGATAGGGTCCTCTGGATGATGCAACATCTGGCTGATGCAATAGCCTCTTGACTTTAAAATAAAAGTCCCATGTTTACGGTTGTGCCACCCTGACATTTGAAAAGCACAAATTGCCGGACAAAAGTTCCTCAATTATCTCAATAGCTTTAAAACTATTGTTATTTGTAAAATTGTGTTTATTTGAAAGGTTTCAAACATAAAATCATGCCACAGTATTTTATATTGAATTTATTATTATTAAAATGCCACTTTTTACAGTCTCCACACCCCTCTGGAGTCTCGCAACATCCCAGCTCTCGTCTGTCTTGATTTAGGTTTTGCACAAGTTTATTCCTTCATTCCGCGACCAGCTAGCTAGCAAGTGATACTTTATCAATTTATTTTACCTCTATATACCCGGAATCCAAATCAGCGTCGGACATCGCAAGTTTTATAAGGGACTGTATGGTTTATGCCATGTAGCTAGCTATCTGAGCTACACTGCAAGCTACCCTTGGGAAATGCTATGGAGCTGTCTGCACCTGCGCAATCGCGTTGTAAACAAAACAAAATGCAAGAACAGTAAAAGAGGTGGTGGGTTTAAATGACATTAGCAGACACCTCAGATCCAGTATTTTATTATTTAATATGGGTTATTTAGACATTTAGTCTAAATAAATGAATTTTCCCACCCACCAGCATGAAAATAGGTTTTGCCACGTGATTTACGATCACGGTATTACGTTAGGTTTATGATTGTACTATTCCATATTTGAATATCGTGGTATACCGTCACACCGGTATACCGTCCCACCCCTAATTCAAAAGCACCAAAATGTTATATAGAATAAGGTTTTAAATCAGAAACAGGACTGAACTGAACATATGTTTGCAGAATGTTGCAGGTATGGGGGCTGAGAGGGTGCTTGTGTGCAGCTTTATACTGTGGCCAAAAACATGCTTTTAATTTACAATACCTTAACCCCCCCAGCAACCTAACGGAGACAACATTTCCACGCCCACCTGTGTGTAGAAAATCATTCAGAGTGAACTTCCTGTTCAACGTCCTGTTCAATTTGAAACATAACTGAACATTCTGTCTAGTGAATGAGCGTCTGGTTAAGCAGGTGGGAACAGGTGTATGGTGCCTGGGGGATACAGCGCCAAACCGAATCCTTATGGTGGCAGGCGGTACTGCACGGGTAGCTTGTCTGAGATGATCTCCATTTTACAACGTTTTCATAATCCGCTAATTATTCAACAAGAAATGCTAGGCACTAGTGTATAGGCGAGTGACTATGGAGTGCACCTAACCAAAGTTCTATGTGTGTGTTGTTAACAGTAACCTTTAAAAGAAGGCCACTTTACTAGGTACACCATTCTTGTACTGGGTAGGATCCCCCTTTGCCCCCAGAACAGCCTGAATTCTTCATGGCAAGGTGCTGGAAACTTTCCTCAGAGATTCTGGTCCATGTTGACATAATAGCATCATGCAGTTGCTGCAGATTTGTCGGCTGCACTTTCATGTTGCGAATCTCTCGTTCCACCACATCCCAAAGGTGCTCTATTGGACTGAGATCTGGTGACTGGAGGCCATTGGAGTACACTGAACTCATTGTCATGTTCGTGGAACCAGCTTGAGATGACGTGTGCTTTGTGACATGGTGCATTATCCTGCTGGAAGTAGCCATTAGAAGATGGGTAGACTGTGGCCATAAAGGGATGCACATGGTCAGCAACAAGACCCAGGTAGGCGGAGGCATTTAAACGATGCTCATTTGATATTGAGGGGCCTAATGTGTGCCAAGAACACATTTCCCACATCATTACACCACCACCACTAGCCTGAACCGTTGACACAACGCAGGATGGATGCATGGATTCATGTTGCTTACGCCAAATTCTGACCCTACTACCTGCATGTCGCAGCAGAAATTGAGATTCGTCAGTCCAGGTGATTTTTTTCCATTCTTCAACTGTTCAGTTTTGGTGAGCCTGTGCCCATTCTAGCCTCACTTTCCTGTTCTTAACTGACAGGAGTGTAAACCGCTGTAGTCTTCTGCTGCTGTAGCCCATCCACTTCAAGGTTCAACGTGCTGTGCATTCAGAGATGCTCTTCTACATACCACTGTTGTAACGCGTGGCTATTTGAGTTACTGTCGCCTTCCTGTCAGCTTGAACCCTGTACTCATTTTGTACCATTCTCCGTAAACTCTGGAGACGGTTGTGTTTGAAAATCCCATGAGATCAGCAAATGTCACATTTCTTCCCCATTCAGATTTTTGGTCTGAACAACAACTGAACCTCTTGACCATATCTGCATGCCTTTATGCATTGAGTTGCTGCCACGTGATTGGCTGATTAGATAATTGCATTAACGGGCAGGTGTACAGGTGTACCTAATAAAGTGACCACTGAGTGTATAAACTGGGCAAAGATGAGAAATATTCAATTTGCGACAGACAAAATGAACAATTCCACTATTGTGTATTGTATGTGCCACACAATTTTAAGTATATTTAGCAAAAAAAGAACGTGCACCTAATTTGAGTGTTTATTTCAGATAAAATGCATCTATTTCTCTCTCTCCCTCCCTCCCTCCCTTTCTCTCCCTTCCTCCCTCCCTTTCTCTCCCTCCCTTCCTACACAGAATTATCAGTTTTAATCTTTCCTGCTTATTGCTGCTTGCATGTAGCAGAACTGCTACTCTTTGTCACAAAATGTCCAGGTAAGCACAGTTCTGTTTCTCTTTCTCACAAACATACAGGTGAGACCAGTGTGAGACAAACCAGACCGGATAATAGTTATTTCAAAGACTTTAACTCTTTAGATGCTGTTATTTTAAAATATTCCTGCAGATCCCTGATAATGTTACTAAGCAAATCATATGCAAGAATGTTTTTTTTCTGCATATTGGCGAAACTGGAAAAAACTAATTAAATTGAGTACTTTTATTGTTATTCACATTTTAAAAGGCTGAGGCCTTTATTTACGAACACAATGGAGCAATGCACTATGGGATTGCTGGCTCTCTGGCTGCCAAGTGTCCCTTTCTGGAGGGACGTTGTTGGGGATCTGCAATCATGTTTTTTAATTAGCCTTTCACACATATTGCATCTTTATAGCAACATTTTCTGTAAGTGATTGCCCAAGATTGTGTCCTGGATTTTTTGTGCTGATGAACACTAAACAATTCAACAAGTTGTCTTTGAAATGTGTATGAAGCTAGATAACAAATATTTATTTTTAATTGTTTGTCCACAGCCACAGTAATGGCCATGCACAGTAATTCTCAGGGTCTGGAAAGACTCAACCATGACCGTACAATGGTATTACCGTACTATTTACATTTATAGATAAATTACCATGGTATTTAGGTTGGTTCAGTTTACCATTGCTGTGCTACTTATATGGTACCAGATGGTATTACCATAGTATTTACATTTATACCATATTTATCTGGATCATGATAAATTACCATGGTATCAGGATGTTATGTTAAAATACTGGTTTTGCATAACAACATGATGACAAAGTACTATGATTTTACAGACAACATTTCCACCAAGCCACTGCATTTATAGAATATTTATTTTGTATGTAAAGAACCATGACAGTACATGAGGACAGCATCATTCTATTTGCTAATTGTAATCAATAAATTCAAATTCATCCTTTTTTAAAATTTAACCCAATCTAATGTTCAAGTCGGTCAAATAAGTGCAATGAATTTGCTTTAGAAAAGTTTAACCAACAACATTGCAGAATGATGCTTTGTCTGTGCAATAATATTATAATATTATATTTTGTTACTTTCCAAACCTTGAGAATGATTATGACCATAAAAGGAAAAATATCCTGCACGTAGTTTAATGCACCAAAACGTGAGGGAAGCAAAGCCTAGCAGAAGAGCTTTGGGAGATCTTGTTTAAAGTTGCTGTGGACTTCACCTCCCGTCAGCACTATGATAAATAACATAGTGTAGAGAGAGAACACCTACATCTCAGCACTGAAGTCTTCTGCACAAGATTATCGCATCCCTGGAGCATGTTGTGCTCACTCGTTGTTTGCTTCCTCCCAAGATATCGAATCTTTTCGGCTCCTACCGACCCATCATCATAACTTTACTCAGCGGAAGCACGATGTCCGGCCCGGTCGTCTTTCTCATCATCAAGGTAAGGCCTTTCCTCTGATGTGTTATAAAAGTAAAAGTCTCAAAAACTGTGCATGATATTCAACAACAAAATAAATATACAGAAATATAAATAGTCACCTGCACGTTGTGCTGCTGTTGTGCTGGGGGCTCAAAGTGCTTTACAGAGATTAAAATAAAAGGAGTTGTAACATTTGTAACATTACAACATTTTGAAAGAAATACAAAAGATGTGTTAAGTTGTGTTTATTAAGTATGACAGCCCTGCTATTCACAGCCTGGTTATGAAACGCTTACATGTAACCCTGAGGAAATGTTAAATGTTGTTTCTTGATTCATCCAAAATGGCATGAATTCAATATGGTGGGAATATCTCTCATCTCAGATCCTGCATGAAAGAGGGATCTCTCTGCGCTCTTCTTTCCTCTTCATCTCCGCCTGCAGCGTCATCCACCTCCTCCGAACTTTCCTCCTCATGCCCAAGACTCACATCCCTTACCCACTGCCTGAGGGCTACACTTACGGGTACAGACTACAACTCCCACACTGCCCTGGGGCATACATATTCTTTAACCCTAACCATACCCACTGACTCCCATGATGCCCTGGGGCACACAGACTGAAGATTCTGTTCAGAAGGTCTCAGAGCTCAGCCACACATGACCCCTTAGTGCCAACTGCTGGGCCATAAATGGTATTTACAGGATCCAGGGTTCATTGTTTTATCACTGTTAACTACTGTCACATACCGTGTGAAGCACTCTGGGATTTAAGTTCTTGCACCCCAAGAAAACTAGGGGATCCACAGTGGTGTGATAGGGAATTTATTGCACACAATCATATGCATTGCTGCTGCTATAACACAGACCAAGTCAGATGTGATTTGTCTCAAACGTCATTGCTTACTTTGTGACAGAATGAGCTGCTGTGGCAATCCAATAGCATGGTGCCAGAGGGGGCGGAGACTACAGAGTCCAGTGGGATCGTGCAGAGGGAGAGAGGGGCGGTCCCTCAGGCAGGAGACACACAGCCGCCTGAAAACACAGCAGCAAATGGTGAGTGCTTTTGCCCTCTTTGATTATTGAATTTGTTGCTCATTTCCTCTCCAGGGGATCTCAGGTTTTACTCTGAGTGGTCGAGAATCATTTGAGACCACAGCAGCCCTGTCTTCAAGAAAGTGGAAGTTGCAGATATAAAAGAAAACATGAAATCAAAGTCAAACTAAAGGCTATAATCTGAAGGGTAAAGAAAAGCCAGAACCACTTCCTCTATGTGCCCAAAACAAGTCTCCCTCATGCATGGCAGGCTGTGCTTTTATAAAGGCCTAATGAAGGCGATGGCTCACACCTGAGTTGAGTGCTCATTAGCCTCAGGTGAGGCTGCCTGTAGGTGAGGCCGCTGCTGTCCAAGGTCCTGTAGTCCTCTCCAGCAGCCCTCTCCACTCCTCCCCCCACCCCTCCTGGATGTCACAGTCCCAATGAGCCAAATGTCTTTGTAAATGTCTTTGTAAATGGACGCCACACCTCGATGCCATGCAAGGAACTGCTTCAATTACAGATTCAAATAATTTTAGCCAAATTCTGATTGGGATTTCAATTTATTTTCTTTGCATGTCATAGATTTAAACTTTTTGTAATTTAGCAGACGCTCTTATGCAGAGCGACTTAAAAAAGTGCATTTATGCTTTGTAAGATTAATCATGGTTAGTGTGTCGTGGAAAAAAAACTCAGTAGGATCGGAGAGAATTTATTTAAACAGTATTAACAGCTTTTATTATGCACAGCTGCACGGAGACCCGTGTGTCACGCAGGACAGCGAATCTCCCGCCTTCAGGTTTAAATGTGATATTTATGTCAAACACAACAGAAATGGAGGGAACAGAGACAAAAGGGAGGTAATGGGGCATTAACTTAAGGGAAATAGGAGACTGGGCGTTACCTGAAGGTAAAACGGGAAAATTACGTCATAAAGTATCAGATATTCCTTTTAAATTTTGGCGCGAAGAACCTTTTGTTAGCCTGGCTGTTCAGAACTGCAGCATCACACCGAGTGAGGTAGAAAGATCTGTCTCCCTGTGGATATTTTTATAGCCTTTCAACTTTACACAAACAGGAAAAATGTTTTCGTGTAGATTAGTGTAGTAACACTGCAATAGACATCATTGTAGGCAGCTGCACATCATACCTGTAACGCAGGGAAAGAAAAATGATGTTTTTTTTTTCCATTTTTTTATTTTTATTACGTTATTAAGCATTTAAACAGTGGTGATGGCAGTTAATTAATGTATAGAAACAGTGGTAGTGGAGTCTGAAGAGGTGCAGTAGCTTGATGGCGCAGGCCGGTAAGCCTGCCAGCAAGGAATTGCAGTAGTCCAGATGTGAGATTACCAAAGCCTGGACCAGGAGTTGTGTGGCCTCTTGGGTGAGGAACAGGCAAATTCTCCGAATGTTGTGGAGGTAGAATCAGCAGGTTTATGTGATCGCTGCGATGTGCCCTGAGAAGCACATTTGGTTGTCCAGGGTCACTCCAAGATTCCTGGCAGGCCGGGACTGAGACACTATGGAGCCTTCCACGGTGATTGAAGCATCAATCATCAGGGAGCTCTTCACAGGCAGGAAGAGCAGCTCTGTCCTCCCCAGGTTCAGCTTCAGGTGGTGGGTAGACATCCAAGCAGAGATGTCTACCAGGCATGCAGAGATACATGCCAGGACCTGGGTCACAGAGGGAGAGAAGGAGAGAGAGAGTTGAGTGTCATCAACAGTGATATGAAAAACCATGAGCAGAGGTAACAGAACCAAGTGACACTGGTGTACAGGGAGAGTAGGAGGGAGTCTAGCACTGAGCTCTGCGGGACTCTGGTAGAGCGGGTTTGGGGAGAGGAGAAGGATCCTCTCCAGGCCACCTGGTAGGACTGGTCAGCCAGTTATGATTCAAACCATGCCAGTGCAGATCTCAGTGAGAGATGAGAGCAGGATCTGGTGGTCAACAGTGTCAAATGCAGCCGATGGGTCGAGAAGGAGGAGGACAGAGTTGAGTGATTGAGTCTTTGCTGAGTGGAGAGCCTCAGTGACCGAGAGCAGAGCAGTTTCAGAAGAGTGACCTGCCTTGAAGTCTGATTGGTTGGGATCAAGCAGGTCGTTCTGTAGGAAATGGAGAGACAGTTGATTATATACAGCCCATTCTACAGTCTTGGATGGTAATGACAGAAGAGAGACATGTTGGTAGTTAGAAATGTCAGCAGGATTCAGAGAGGGGTTTTTGAGGAGGGGGGATGACATGGGCCCATTTTAGGGCAGAGGGGACAGAGCCAGAGGAAAGAGAGGAGTTGATTACATTAGAGACAAAGGGGAGGATGTCCATAGCGATGGACTGGAAGAGGGGGGAGGGAATGGGATCAAGAAGGCAGGTGGTAGGACGGTGGGAGTGAATAGGATGTCAGATGTCAGAGTCAAAGAGGGGTGAGAAGGAGGACAGGGAGGCATGTGGTTTGGGTTGTGAGATAGGTGAGGGAGGGGTTGGGAAGAAGGAGTTGCTTGCGAAAGAATGTCATTGATTTTTTATTTTTTTATTTTTTTATTTAATTTTTAACCAGGAAGTCTCATTGAGATTAAAAAGAAGGATGCAAAGCCATCCACACTTAGAAAGGATGGGGGTGGGGGAGGAGGAGAGGTGAGGAGAGAGGAAAATGTAGAGAAGAGTTTGCGTGGGTTAGATGCAGAGGATTGAATTTTAGGTTAGAGGAAAAGGTAGCCAGGAGAGTGTGGAAGGCTGCCAGGTCAACAGGTGATTTGGATTTTCTCAATTTCTTTTCTGCCGCTCGCAGTTTGAGTCGGTCAGCATGAATGCAATCAGTTAGCCAGGGACTGGGGAGTAAGAGACGAGCTGGTTTGGTGGAGATCGAGTAAACCGATGGAGGAGGAGAGAGAGGACAGTAGGGGGGATGAGGCTTCCTCAACAGGTAGCTGAGAGAAGGTATCAGTAGGGGAGAGATAATAGAACAGTAAATAACAGGGCTGTGGGAGAGAGAGAGTGGAGGTTGTGATGGACAGAGACAGTGGGGGCAGGTGAAGAGGGTTTGGGTACAGAGGGGAGGGTCAGATACATGAAGAGGAGCTACTGTAAGGGTTGGTGAGGTGCAGACCAATTCTGTCAGAGAAAGATGCAGAAATGCTGGTGCATGCCTTTGTAACGTCTAGGCTGGACTATTGTAACGCCTTGTTCGTTGGTTTACCAGACTCTTCATTGCAGCGGCTTCAACTAGGGCAGAATGCAGCAGCTAGAGTGCTCACCAACACACGCCGCACAGAGCGCATCACTCCTGTCCTCAGGACATTGCACTGGCTCCCTGTTACATTCAGGGTTGAATTGAAGGTGTTGCTCACTACTTATAAAGCACTTCATGGCCTTGGACCTTCATACTTGCAGGATCTGATTGAACCTTATGTTCCCAGTTGCAATCTGTGCTCAGCAAATGCTGATCTCTTGGTGATACCTCACAGTCGTTTAAAAACAGTTTAGCTGTTCGTCTCGGGAACTGAATTCCAAGCCATATTCGGTGCAGCTACAGTCGGCTCTTTTAAATCAGGTCTTAAAACTTATTTGTTTTCGAGTGCCTATTCCTCCTAGTTTGGACTTTTAGCTGATTTTGATTTTAAATTTAATTTTAAAATATATATTTTTTTAAGTGCTTGGAATAACTTACCTGTTCTTGTGTGTCTATTCTTCCTAGTTTGCTTAGCTGATTCAGATTGATTTATTTATTTTAATTTTATTTCATTTATTTAATTATTTTATTAACTTATTTAATTATTTTTGAAATTGTATTTTTCTCTTTGTAAAGTGCCCTGGGTTGTTCGCAAGAAGAGCGCTATATAAGAGCTTTTTGTGTTGTATTGTATTGTGTAGTTTACATGGGGCAGTGTAACAGCATGTTATTCAAAGGAGGAGGGTGAGAAATGTGGAAGAGGTACAAATACCAAACTCCACAGAGGGGAGATTAGTATACCTGTTCCTCCACGTCTACCTGTGGGTCGTGGAGTGTGAGAGAAGGTGTAGGCGGTGGAGAGAGCAGCAGGGGTGGCGTGTTCTGAGGGGAGATCCCCGTCTTGGTGAGTGCCAAGAACTGCAGAGAGAGTAAGGAGGCCTGGGCTGAGATTAAATCAGCCTTCCGGACAGCAGACTGGCAGTTCCATAGCCCACCTGCTGACACAAAGTCTACACCGGTTGATCTAGGTGGGTGAATTTTATCGGAGAGGTTGCGGGACATGGACAGCGATAGGGAGATTGCACATGGTATTAGAAGATGTATATACGCAATAACTACGAGTAGAAGAGTCAAATTATGGTACTGACCGTGCAGCATAGACCCCCTATCTGACCTCCCTCGGTGGACTCCTGCAGGTAGACTCCCACGTTTTTGTACGGTGAGGTACGGAAGGTGAGGCTGCTGTGGAAAGCTGCCACTTTACCAGAACTGGAGGCACTAAAATAGCTAAACGAGGGTAATTACGTTGTGCCGACTATCAGGTGCAGAAAATGCCCTGAAACCACTTACTTTGAGGTCCTGCCACAACTGTACTGCAGAACTGCGTAAACAGATAACAAAAGAGGGTTACACAACCTCAAACTAACGGTGAACACCTGTCTAACTGATTATAAGCGAGTTAGAATTAAAACAAAACAATACTGCAACACTTAGGTTTTCATCTAATAACAGCTACTGCAATGAAGTTGTTGAAGTTACTTACTGATTCTAGATGACTGCCAATGATTATATTACACCAGAATAGAATGCACAATGAATGTTCTGACTCTCTCTCTCTCTCTCTCTCTCTCTCAGTTATGAGTTTCAGGAGCTGTGCCCTGTCCTGGTTCTTCCTGTCGCACCTGGTGTGGGTTTGTGCCATCCAGTTGAATGTTTTGTTCATCATTGGGACCCTGAACACCATGCTCACCCGCCTGACCAATGGAGACCCCTCCCTCGGTACAAACACCCCCAATTTAGATTTACTCTCTCAGCACTGAGATAATGTAGCCTATTACACCAGATCTATCTTTCACTACATCTACACTGTACTGTATTAACCCTCTCTCTCAGTACAGTGTTAATGTACTGTATTAACCCTCTCTCTCAGTACAGTGTTAATGTACTGTATTAACCCTCTCTCAGTAGGGTTAAGTGTTAATGTGCTGTACTGTATTAACCCTCTCTCTCAGTACAGTGTTAATGTACTGTATTAACTCTCTCTCTCTCTCAGTGAGCAGTTACACCAATGCTTTTGCCTTCACCCAGTTGTGTGGGATTTTCTGTTCTCCCTTGAATGGACTCATCATTGGCCGAAACAAAGGGAAGCCACGAGCCCCAGGTGAGTACAGGTATTACCTGTGAACAGCTGAAATAAAACCAGAGTAATGATGACTGTTAATAAAGTAAGTATTAACAAAGCATTAACACTCTCTCTCTCTTTCCCCCAGGAGAGACAGAGAAGGAAGCAGACTTGCGTTCCTCCGTTCTCTCCCTCTTTCTCACTGCTCTCCTGTGCCTCCTCTTCTCCATCTGTGCCTCCATTCCTGTCCTCCCTCTGCAGTACTTCACCTTCGTCCTGCAGGTTCTCACCATATCCTTCCTCTATGGTGGCCACTCTGCATTTATCAGAATTGCGTAAGTGATATCAGCAAACGTGACTGTGGAGGGGTATCAGTGTGAGGGGTATGTGTGACTGTGGAGGGGCATCAGTGTGTGAAGAAGAGAACAATAATAAATCTCTCTCTCCCTCCTGTTCTTTCTCTTCCTCCCTCTCTCTCTGTGCAGTTTTCCCTCCTGCCATTATGGGAAGTTGTACGGACTGGTACTTTGCCTGTCGGCGGTGGTGCTGCTGCTGCAGTTTCCCCTGATCATCCTGGTGAATGATGTTCTCCAGGGAAACCCTCTCTACGTGAGTACAAAGCCCCATCCACAGCCTGTGTGTTCCCTGGCATGTGGGAGCACAGAAGAGCTGCTGTCCTATCTGCATGTGAAGAGCTTTTCATCTCTTCACCCAAAGGAATCATATCTCACCACAATGAGGCCTTGTGATCTGTGCACATGGAGACATGGAAACCTTGTGCATGAACGGCAATGAAACTCTGTTGAGTCTGTGAGTTCTACAGACTGGACTGTCTGATAAAACATCACCAGCACTGAAGAAACTCATATAAACCCATATATACCCCCATGAGCCCAGCTGCTGCTGACAAAACATATTTTATTTGAACGTTAGCATACTTTTAGTGTAATTTGTGTACATTCTATATGCTTTGCCAAAACCTTATTTAAATAAAAAAGTCATGGAGAATATCAATCTTATACCCAGTCTCTGTACCCCACTGCACACCAATCTAGCTTCTGTGTTTCTCCTTCCAGGTGAATATGGGTCTCATTTCTGTGTTTCTCCCTCCAGGTGAATATCGGTCTCATTATTCTCAGTCTGCTGGCCTTCCTCCACCCTCTCTACGTCTACCTGCACTGCCGAAGACAGGCTGCACACCGCCTCAGTTTAAACAGTTACAATCATGCTCATATTATTTTGAATGTCATATGTTCAAAATACCCAGAGGTTATGGGTCCTTTTGGGTAAAATATTTAAAAGGTAATGTTGGGGGGATCAAATATGACATGTCAATTTTAATAAAGTCTGTTTTTAAATGAAAAATATTGACCACATTCATTCAGCCTCCCTCTCACCTGAGATTGGTCGCACCTCTTGTGACAAACCTGTCAACACCTTTAGAGAGACACACTTATCGCAAAACTTTCAAACTTCATGAGGTGAGGGCTCTCATTTTGATCACATGCCATGATGTCACCAAGCAATCATTCCAGGGCCTGAGGGGTTGATAAAATCTGCTGTAACTCGCTTAATTCTCAACTAATTTTCGTGAACTTTGGCTTGTTATAAACGTGGGAAATTTCTGCATCACAGGCAAGTTAGTTGATTTAGCAAATTTCACAATTGTTGTTTCCTCAACGATTTTCCACAGAATCTGGCTGTGAACATGGTACGAAGAGTAATTAGCCTATGCAAAAATGCCCCAAAGTTGTGCAGCATTTGGCTGTACAAATAAGAGGAACCATAGAAGCAAGGCTTGTGGGATAACTTTTCACAAGTAAGTGGCTATTTCACTATTTCACTGTCACTTAAAGCTGATGTTGAATGACCGACAGCTATCGCCATGATGATAACAAACACACAACGTTAGCTAGTTGTCAAACCACTGCATGACCAAGTGACTTAAAGTGATTTTTACTGGATAGTCATCAGATTTTTTGTTGGGGAAGCCACGTAAGGTGTGGATTTATCAATTTATTATAATCTCATCATCCCCCCCACACACACACACACACACACACACACACACGTCAGTTAGAATGTACCAATAAGACTATGAATTAGATGACTAAGAATACAAATGCATAAGAAACAAAAAGGATATATGATTCAAAGGAACAAAATGATAAAGTAAGACAACTTTTAAAACAAAATGAATGTTAATTTATCATGATCCAGATAAATATGGTATAAATGTAAATACTATGGTAATCCCATCTGGTACCATATAAGTAGCACAGCAATGGTAAACTGAACCATCATCATACCATGATAATTTATCTATAAATGTAAATACAACAGTAATACCATTGTACTGTCATGGTTGAGTCTTTCCAAACCCTGAGAATTGCTGTGCATGGCCCTGGCTGTGTATAAATCAATTTTTACAAAAAAAAAAAAAAAAAATGTTACCTTCATATACATTTCAAAGACACCTTGCTGAATTATTTAGTGTTAATCAGCAAAAAAGTCCCTGTTGTAGAAATCAACAAAGTACCATGACACAGTCTTGCAATTTGTGTGAAAAGGAAAATTTGAAAGCATGAATGCAGATCCCTTTCCCTCCAAAAAGGGACACTTTGCAGCCAGAGAGCCAGCAATCCCATAGTGCATTGCTCCACTGTGTTCGTAATGTGAATAACAATAAAAGTAAGCAATTTAGAAATGGGATCCAAACAGGAGATATTCTTATTTTACCACTCTGCATTTTGAGTTTCTGGTTTTTCCTGGGTTTTTTTTTTTAGTTCCTGGTTTTTCCAGTATCACCAATATGCATATTATTTGCATATAATTGTACACTTTGATTAGTAACATTATCAGGGATCTGCAGGAATATATTCAAAGAACAGCATCTAAAGAGTTAAAGTATTTGAAATAAGTATTTGACCCCAGTCTGGTTTGGCTCACACTGGTCTAACTGTATGTTTGTGAGAAAGAGAAACAGAACTGTGCTCACCTGCATGTTTGTGAGAAAGAGAAACAGAACTGTGCTCACCTGCATGTTTGTGAGAAAGAGAAACAGAACTGTGCTCACCTGCATGTTTGTGACAGAGAGTAACAGCCCCACAACAAACATGCATGAAAGAGCAGGAAAGACTAAAACAGACAATTCTGTGTGTGTGTGAGAGAGAGAGAGAGCGATGCATTTTATCTGAAATAAACTCTCAAATTAGGGGCACATTCTTTTTACTAAGTATACTTAACATTTTGAGGCACATACAATGCACTTGAGTGATAGTGCACACTGGTTGTTGCTTGAATAAGTTTGACGCAAAGCCCCTGTCTGACAGAGAACAAAGTGGTCACTGTGCAGTTCTATAACGAGGCTGTACAGGACCACGATGTCACAATGTGGTTGGGCAGGTATGGCTTTGTCAAGTCGGAGGCAAGGAGGGTCCTTGATGACGATGGGGGTGTGGACTGGGGCCAGGAAGTGGCTGGTCCAACTCCAGCCTTACCCGACATCAGTAGGTGGGGTGAGACACATCCCCAGCACAATCACGCTGGGGAATAACCGGGGCGTGGCTTATTATTATTACGGCATGCCCAAACTGTGCCGGCGATGTTGAGCCGTGGCCTGCCCAAGTGTGCAGAGGAGAGCATGCCCCATAGACCCAACCTCAACCTCTTAGCTCAAGCCCCATCTAGACACAACTGGCAGAAAATGCCAACCTTTAGCCCCAGGCACCCCTTACCGCAGTTAAGGAGGCGGACTTGGAACCACTGAATATGGTGGAAGAGCCCGCCTCCTCCTCAGACACCACCGACTCTGATCCTCCCCCCAACTGGATGCAGGTTTTTTGAAAAAAGCGGAGAACTAAACAGACCCACAAACAAGTAAATAAACCAACAAGACCCACACCCACCATACCTAGCAATAGCCCTCAACCTCTTCTCCAGCTACAACCCTCCCCGACAGCCTCAGACACCATTCAAATTTCACCCAAAATCTGTAGACCACAGGTCCCCCCCCCCCACTTAAACTTCCATCCCCAACCGAGAGAACCCGACATAATACTCCCTACACCCAGCCCAACCCTGCCCCATAGGTTCCCAGCCTGCCCCACCCAGGGGCCCTCTGCCTCCGGAGAGAAAGGGGGCTCCGGGGCAAAACTAACCTGCCCCACCTCTCCAGGATGGACCTCGCCAGGTGGTTCAGGGGGAGAACCGGTGAGTGGGCATAGTCGGGGGGTGGTGAGATGCCCATCAAAACCGGACACAGGCATTGATCGCCTTAATCAAATTTGTAAAAACGTGCCAAACCCAATAAAACCGGTCTGTTATTCCAACTCTGCAATAACCGTCTCTATCCCTTTAATGATCCTTACAATTAACACAACACCCGTATCATCAGTGACCTCACCGAAAGACCTACAACAACTCCCCTCAGACGTCATCTTACTACAGGAGTGCGGTATCCCTTCCCACTGTATGTCTGAGGGAGGGATGCAGAATGGGAGACTCTGGCTCTAATATAGCTTGAGCAGATGGGGTCGGCACATTGATCAAGAACCCCTAGGTCAGAATTGTAGTATCTGACATAGTAGAGAGTGGGCAATCCTCGTCACCGATCTCAACGTCGGGGGTTACCCACTCCGAGTGATCAACGTGTGCGGCCCGACCAACGTGGCCCGAGCGGGTCTCCCTCTTCACCACTAATCATGCCCAATATGCCAGGGGCAGTGGGGGGAATTTCAACCGTGTATACATGTATAATAATATATTTTAAGTAATAAGTAACAACTTTCTTTCCCTGTTTTATAGTTACAGTGTGTTCTGTTGTACTGTTAATATGCTGCGCTCTTGCGCTAGCTGTGATTGCTCTTGTGTTTCGTAAATGCACTGACTGTAAGTCGCTCTGGATAAGAACGTCTGCTAAATTCCATACATGTAAAAATGTTTTAGAGCATCGTGATAAATGTGTCTTTCTAAAGGTGTTGACTGATGTGTCATACATTTAAATTTTTACATATAGCAGATGCTCTTATCCAGAGCGAATTACAAGATGTGCATAAATATATGGTAAGATCAATAATAATCATAGCACAAGAGATCAGTATCGTAATACAGTAATAGTTATAATCGTTGGCAGCTGCATACCATACCTGTAACACAGGGAAGGGAAAGTTTGAATTTTCATATTTTTTGGACAGTCGTCAACATAGATGCATATTACAAAATGCAGTATTAAACATGAAAGCAGTGGTGATGACAATTAGTAAAAATGTACAGAGTAAGTGATAGTGGAGTCTGAAGAGGTGGGTTTTGAGTCTATTGCGGAAGATGACCAGTGATTCCAGCGGTCCTGACCGAGTGGGGAAGATTGTCAGGACAGAGAAGAGGCGAGACCGCGAGGAGCGGCTGCCGGGCGTCCAAAGGGAAGGGACAGTCAGTTTGCGGAGGGGTCTGGCTGGGGTGTAGGGTGTGATGAGTGACTGGGGGTAGGGGGGAGCAGTTCCTGTAGCAGCTTGATAAGCCAGCACTTGATAACAACCAATCCCAGGTGAGAGGGAGACTGGCTTCACCAGGCCCTAGTGATGTTTGATATCACCAGGGCCTGGTGAAGCCAGCTTCATTTGTATCGAGATGTTAGATGTTAGTTGAGCTGATATTTGGGGAGACATAATATGCTCAAGAGCATTGCTACCAAGTGAAGAGGCCAATCATACCATGTTGACCTCTGCTTTAATCTGGCGGGCCATAATTATTTTCTCCATGATCCATAATATTCAGCTCAACTGGAACTCTCCCCCAAATCGTAAATTATGGGCTAAGAAGGGAGTGAGCCAACCACCCTCCCTCAACACTTAAAGTCTGACCTGTTGGTGACACGATCTTAGATTGGGGGAATTCTACTCTTGCTCTGTCCTATTTTTTCTCTTGGAAAATCTGGTGCCAGCTAACACCTTGCCTGTGTGTGGGTTTTTTGCATTTGGAGAGAGACCAAGCTTGGTTTGGTATCATTTTCTTCCATTTAATCTCTTTGTGATTGTTACATGTCAATTTTATGTCTATAATTGAGTATTTGTTAAGCCGGAATATCCAATTGAATGTTTATTTCCATGTGGGTGATAATTGTTGGGGCTATCCAGTTTGGAATTTACATCTTTCAGGTCGCGGCCAGATGAGAGCGGAGCTTGACGTGGTATGAGCAAGCTTGTGAAATGGTAGCGGTAAATGTTCCATATGTGAGGAGACAGAACTGAACCCTACATATTGGAGGTTCCGATTTAGTATTTGTTAAGGTAGTTGAACCTATGTCTGTAGATTGGACGTTGAATGTTGTAACTGAATAAACCAGTTGTTAATTTTAATTGAATTGTGAGTTGTATATTTTGATGAAGGTTAATCCACCAGTTTGCTCTGCCTATCAACAAATTCTGAGATTTAATTGATAATTGGTATCCTGTGTAGCGATTATTATATTAAATCAAATAAAGATATTTTACATGTTGGACAAGTGAGGGGGTTTTAACGCGTAATACCAATTGTGTTCAGTATTCAGAGTTCTGAACTTTAAACAAGGGCATTTCACTGTTAAGGCTACTGGATTCAGAGAATAGACCATTTTTATTCTAACTTCACTGTTCCGACACCTCGGAGTAAGGGAATTTAAAGTTTTACATTTTAAAGATGAAACTGAATTCCCTTACAGCTAAATTCAATTCCTAAGTCTCTTGTGTGCATCAGTCTGGACCATATAAAATGTTAAATGCATGCTTGTGGTGTGCTAATGTTTCTTATCATCTGCCTAAACACAACATATTAAGTATTATGGGATGGAATGCCATTAGATTATTTACAACATAATCGCTCCTCTCCTGTCAGTTATTCAAATGTACATTTTTTTAAAGTCAAATACAAACTTTTGGTATTAAAACATTTATTAAGACGTGCCCAAACATTAGTATTGAGGAACACATGCAATGATACTAAAATATGACAATTAGCTGCACAAGTGACAAATTTTAATGACCACTACTCACCACACTTCGCTGGCTCCGTATAGCAGCACGTATCCAATTTAAATCGCTAGTGCTGGCATATCAGGCCACAAGGGGAACTGCTCCCTCCTACCTCGAGACACCCTACACCCCAGCCAGACCCCTCCGCTCCGCCTCCTCTGGCCAATCAGCTGTTCCGTCCCTTTGGGCAGCTGCTGCTCGCAGTCTCGCCTCTTCTCTACCCCATCATTAAAGGTGTCTCTCTAAAGGTGTTGACAGGTGTGTCACAAGAGGTGTGACCAATCTCAGGTGAGAGGGAGGCAGAATGAATGTGTTCAATATTTCCCATTTAAAAATAGACTTTATTGAGATTAACATTACTTTTTATATATTTTACCCCAAAATTACCCATAACCACTTGTAATTTTTAACATATAAACATTATGAACATTATTTTAACTGTTTAAACTGAGGCGGTGTGCAGCCTGTCTTCGGCAGTGCAGGTAGACGTAGAGAGGGTGGAGGAAGGCCAGCAGACTGAGAATAATGAGACCGATATTCACCTGGAGGAGAAACACAGAAATGAGACCGATATTCACCTGGAGGGAGAAACACAGAAGCTAGATTGGTGTGCAGTGGGGTGCAGAGACTGAGCTGGTACTGTACAGGCTCAAATAAGATTGATATTCTCCATGACTTTTTTATTTAAATAAAGTTTTGGCATAGTCTATAGAATGTGTGTTACAACTCCTCAGTGGTACATTGTACACAAATTACACCAAAATTATGCTAACGTTCAAATAAAATATGTTTTGTCAGCAGCAGCTGGGTTCATGGGGGTATATATGGGTTTATATGAGTCTCTTCAGTGCTGGTGATGTTTTATCAGACAGTCCAGTCTGTAGAACTCACAGACTCAACAGTTTCATTGCTGTTCATGCACAAGGTTTCCATGTCTCCATGTGCACAGAACACAAGGCCTCGTTGTGGTGAGATATGATTCCTTTGGGTGAAGAGATGAAAAGCTCTTCACATGCAGATAGGACAGCAGCTCTTGTGTGCTCCTACATGCCAGGGAACACATAGGCTGTGGATGTACTCACGTAGAGAGGGTTTCCCTGGAGAACATCATTCACCAGGATGGTCAGGGGAAACTGCAGCAGCAGCACCACCCCCGACAGGCAAAGCACCAGTCCAAGCAGCTTCCCATAATGGCAGGTGGGAAAACTGCACAGAGAGAGAGGGAGGAAGAGAAAGAACAGGAGAGAGAAAGATGTATTATTGTTCTCTTCTTGTCACACTGAGACCCTCCATAGTGTTACGGTTGGCCAAAACTTGACCCCTGAATGTTTGCTAAACGGCAGGTGCTTCTTTGCCAATTGACGCCACCCTGGGAACACGTGATTAAGCAGTCTGTCAATCAAAGTGTTTTTCAGCTGCCTTCTCCTGGCCCTCGTCTGGCCACGCCCCCGTCTGGAGAATGAAAGGGCCTGCCTGCACAGAGACACAGACGCTGCCGTTGTGACTTCATGCAGCTTTTTGGAGCTTATGTGTTTTTTGAGAGCTTGGGATTTTTATCTGCTTGCTTTTGTGTTTTGCCTTGCTACCTTCCCTTTTCTTTTGAGCACCTTTTGGTTCGTTAGGGGAAGAAGTAGAGTAGGGTTTAGTTAGTTTTCGGAAGATTCACCCATTTTGTTTTCCCCGGGAGTTACGGTAGAATTTCCCTTTTTAAGATTAGGTTAGCAAGCTGTTTTGTTCCCTTGTATTAGGTCACCCCTGCTTAGGTGTAAGTATGTCTTTTGGTTTGTTTGTAAAATAAACCGTGTATTTTTATATCCGTTTGGCTGGTGGTATTTGTTGTTACATCTTATTTGGTTAGTCACCTGGCTATTGCAGCGTGGGTGGCATTGCAGGTTGTAACAATAGTCACACTGATACCCCCACAGTCACACTGATACCCCCCCCACAGTCACACTAATACCCCCCCACAGTCACACTGATACCCCTCCACAGTCACACTGATCCCCCCCACAGTCACACTGATACCCCTCCACAGTCACGTTTGCTGATATCACTTACGCGATTCTGATAAATGCAGAGTTGCCACCGAAGAGGAAGGACATAGTGAGAACCTGCAGGACGAAGGTGAAGTACTGCAGAGGGAGGACAGGAATGGAGGCACAGATGGAGAAGAGGAGGCACAGGAGAGCAGTGAGAAAGAGGGAGAGAACGGAGGAACGCAAGTCTGCTTCCTTCTCTGTCTCTCCTGGGGAAAAAGAGAGAGAGTGTTAATGCTTTGTTAATATTTACTTTATTAACAGTCATCATTACTCTGGTTTTATTTCAGCTGTTCACAGGTAATACCTGTACTCACCTGGGGCTCGTGGCTTCCCTTTGTTTCGGCCAATGATGAGTCCATTCAAGGGAGCGCAGAGAATCCCACACAACTGCTCAAAAGCATTGGTGTAGCTGCTCACTGAGACAGAGACTTAAGACTTAATACAGTACAGTACATTAACACTGCACTGAGAGAGAGGGTTAATACAAAATTTAATCAAAATTTTTGACTCATCAAAGTAGCCACCTTTTGCAGATATAACAGCCGAACACACTCGTGACATTCTTTCTACAATGGAAATCAAATATTGTTAGGAAAGTTCTTCCCAACACTGTTGCAGAAGTTCCCACAAATGTGTTGCACTTGAAGGTTGCTTTGCATTCACCCTTCTGTCCAGTTCATCCCAAACCAGCTTGATGGGGTTTAAGCCTGGAGACTGCTAGCCATTCCATGATTTGAAGCCTACCGTCTTCTTCTTTTCTTTTAAGATAGTTCTGACATAGCCTGGAGGTATGTTTTGGTCATTATCTTGCTGTAGGATGAACCCCTGACTAACTAGGCGTAGACCAGAGGGTATTGCATGGTGCTCCAGTGTTAATAGACTGGTCAGAAGCCAGCTGGGGAGTGTGCTTAACTCACAGCCATTAGTGCTTGCTTCATAGCGCCTGCCAAAGCAATGTGCCAATTTTACCAGAATTTTCAGATTTTATATCAATCATTGGAGAAATTGCAGGTCCGTTAGGATATCCTCAGGGAACACAATGCTGCCTACAATAAGCACCAGTCACTGCGAGTGAGTTATTCAAAGCCCCTATACATGTTTTTTTCATTGTTTTAATTTCACACCAAATCTGAGCCCCTAAGCCAGGCCTGAACACCTGGAATCGAGGAGAGGGCTTAAGCCCTAGATTCATGACATCATAAACCTCATATTTCATTTGAATAAACCAATCATTGCCCTGTGTGCATGAATGAGTGTTTTTAAATGTAAAGACATTCATATAACGACTTTAGAATGGTTGAACATGAGCCGGGTCAAATTGACCCGAATGCCCTGGGTGTGACTAAAAGACCAAGACCATAGGAAGGTTAAGGCACTATTTGTAAATGATCGTCATCGGAGCCGAGTGGAAGGACGATCCACAGCCACCGGCCAGGTGATATGGAAGACTTTTACTGGCAAAATGAAAATCTGGTGATGAGCTTTCTCTTTTTTTGCCCAGTGGTACTTGCTGGAGTGCAGTCAGACTGATGCCCAGTCCACTGAGATCCCTCCCTCCCCTGGCAACACTACAGCCAATGATGCGGCACCCTGCAGAGCTGCTGGCCAGTCAGCATTCAATACCGTACTGTGGGACTCATCCACACACTAGAACAGTGTCTTAACAGGATGCAGACCATGGGGCTCATCCACACACTAGAGCAGTGCCTTAACAGGATGCAGACCGTGGGGCTCATCCACACACTAGAGCAGTGCCTTAACAGGATGCAGACCGTGGGGCTCATCTACACACTAGAACAGTGCCTTAACAGGATGCAGACCATGGGGCTCATCCACACACTAGAACAGTGTCTTAACAGGATGCAGACCGTGGGGCTCATCCATACACACGATGAGCCAATCAGCAGCCCCCTACCACAGATGTTATAGACTCACCAGATATTCATCCCTTAACACCAAAGGTTGTCTCCCTGTCGCTGTACCAGAAACATTCCAATTTCATGCATCGTTGAGATGGAGTTTATAGTTGCCAAACTGTTTATTTGCACACAAATAGAAAAAGAGGCAAAACGGAAATGGACAACACAAAAATCCCTCTCAAAATACCACTAAACAATGGAGGCCATGCCAAGTGTACTGACTGCAATAAAAATTGGATTGACAATTGGTGCTTCAACTGCCAGGTGTAAAAATTAATGGAATGTTTTTACTGATCACTGTCAGTCTATGTGCCACCTACGTAAGGCCCAGCTAGTGCAGCTTGCCTTCGAGAGAGACCTCCTGCACAAATGCCTAAATGAATGGAAAGACAAGATCCTCAGGAGATTTCACTCAGCGACTCGTCGCCTTCAACTGTTCTAACGGTAAGACCAGCGGTTTATTTGCCTTTATTTATTTATACCGTTTTATGCACCAGACTTTTGTAATGCTGTGGTGGTGTAGACTAGATTACAAATGCATTTATATTCAGGCTTGAGTTATATTATTGTGGCATTTTGGTGTTGGAATTAAACAGCTTTTGCTCTGGCAATATGCTTGCCGTTTATGAAGTTTGCATAGGGAAATGCATACGAGCTGTGGTGCGCTCTAGCGCTGATCACAAGCAAATTCTGTTTTTTTTCTTTCTATAAAGGTTGGAGTGTGTGATTAGCGGGTTTGTGTCGTGTTTTGGTATTTATGGACGGTTTATTCAATATAAGCCTATTCTTAATACCGATGTGTTATTTAAACAGCAGTCTGGGTTTTCTTGTCATTGTGGTGTTGACATAATTGCCTTGTAAAGTATGTGTCTCGAACAGTGTTTAATGTCCGGCTCCCGCATTAAAACCGAATGCCCCCCCATTCCATTTGTTCTAGCTACAGGCCTGCCACCATCACAGCACTCTGTATCCACTACTGACCACCATCACAGCACTATCTACTACTGACCACCATCACAGCACTCTGTATCCACTGTGAGTATCTACTACTGACCACAATCACAGCACTCTGTATCTACTACTGACCACCATCACAGCACTCTGTATCTACTACTGACCACCATCACAGCACTCTGTATCTACTACTGACCACCATCACAGCACTCTGTATCCACTACTGACCACCATCAGAGCACTATCTACTACTGACCACCATCACAGCGCTCTGTATCCACTACTGACCACCATCACAGCACTATCTACTACTGACCACCATCACAGCACTCTGTATCAACTACTGACCACCATCACAGCGCTCTGTATCAACTACTGACCACCATCACAGCGCTCTGTATCCACTACTGACCACCATCACAGCACTCTGTATCCACTGTGAGTATCTACTACTGACCACAATCACAGCACTCTGTATCAACTACTGACCATCTAGCGGTCTTCCTGGTGCTTTAAAAGTGACAAAAATAGCTAGCTAGATAACCAGAAGTCCTTTCTCATAAACCATAGCCAAATTCAATAACTGCACCGGATTCCCATTGTAATCATGCACTGTATTTATATGCACTCTGGGCCGTGAAAACTCGTGTGTAGCGGTCTCCCTGGTGCTTTAAATGCCACAAAACATAGCCAGCTAGAGAGCTAGAAATACCTTCCCATAAATTATGGCCATATGATCCCCCAAAACAGGCGAGGAAGTATTTAAAAAACATCGCTAAAAGGCAATTTTGGCGTAAGCTTTGTCTTCAGCCTAGACCCCGGGGTGTACAAACGACCATCGAGCGGTCTTCATAGTGCTTTAAAGATGACAAATATAGCTAGCTAGATAGCCAGGCGTCCCTTCTCATAAACCATGGCCATATGATCCTCCAAAACGGGCGAGAAAGTATGTAAAAACAACGCGGAAACAGCCATTTTAGCCACATTCGTTCTCAAAATCGCAAAGCATGCGCCCTCTGGTGGACAGATTCAATAACTGCACCGAACTCCCATTGTAATCATGCACTGTATTTATATGCACTCTGGGCCGTGAAAACTTCGTGTGTAGCGGTCTCTCCTGGTGCTTTAAATGTCATAAAACATAGCCAGCTAGATAGCTAGAAATCCCTTACCATAAATTATGGCCATATGATCCCCCAAAACAGGCGAGGAAGTATTTAAAAACATCGCTAAAAGGCAATTTTGGCGTAAGCTTTGTCTTCAGCCTAGACCCGGGGTATACAAACGACCATCGAGCGGTCTTCATAGTGCTTTAAAGATGACAAATATAGCTAGCTAGATAGCCAGGCGTCCCTTCTCATAAACCATGGCCATATGATCCTCCAAAACGGGCGAGAAAGTATGTAAAAACAACGCGGAAACGGCCATTTTAGCCAGACATTTGTTCTCAAAATAGCAACGCATGCGCCCTCTTGTGGACAAATTCAATAACTGCACCGGTTTCCCATTGTAATCATGCACTGTATTTATATGCAGTCTGGGCCGTGAAAACTCGTGTGTAGCGGTCTCCCTGGTGCTTTAAATGTCATAAAACATAGCCAGCTAGATAGCTAGAAATCCCTTACCATAAATTATGGCCATATGATCCCCCAAAACAGGCGAGGAAGTATTTAAAAAACATCGCTAAAAGGCAATTTTGGCGTAAGCTTTGTCTTCAGCCTAGACCCCGGGGTGTACAAACGACCATCGAGCGGTCTTCATAGTGCTTTAAAGATGACAAATATAGCTAGCTAGATAGCCAGGCGTCCCTTCTCATAAACCATGGCCATATGATCCTCCAAAACGGGCGAGAAAGTATGTAAAAACAACGCGGAAACAGCCATTTTAGCCACATTCATTCTCAAAATCGCAAAGCATGCGCCCTCTTGTGGACAGATTCAATAACTGCACCGAACTCCCATTGTAATCATGCACTGTATTTATATGCACTCTGGGCCGTGAAAACTCGTGTGTAGCGGTCTCCTGGTGCTTTAAATGTCATAAAACATAGCCAGCTAGATAGCTAGAAATCCCTTACCATAAATTATGGCCATATGATCCCCCAAAACAGGCGGAAGTATTTAAAAACATCGCTAAAAGGCAATTTTGGCGTAAGCTTTGTCTTCAGCCTAGACCCCGGGGTGTACAAACGACCATCGAGCGGTCTTCATAGTGCTTTAAAGATGACAAATATAGCTAGCTAGATAGCCAGGCGTCCCTTCTCATAAACCATGGCCATATGATCCTCCAAAACGGGCGAGAAAGTATGTAAAAACAACGCGGAAACGGCCATTTTAGCCAGACATTTGTTCTCAAAATCGCAACGCATGCGCCCTCTTGTGGACAAATTCAATAACTGCACCGGTTTCCCATTGTAATCATGCACTGTATTTATATGCAGTCTGGGCCGTGAAAACTCGTGTGTAGCGGTCTCCCTGGTGCTTTAAATGTCATAAAACATAGCCAGCTAGATAGCTAGAAATCCCTTACCATAAATTATGGCCATATGATCCCCCAAAACAGGCGAGGAAGTATTTAAAAAACATCGCTAAAAGGCAATTTTGGCGTAAGCTTTGTCTTCAGCCTAGACCCCGGGGTGTACAAACGACCATCGAGCGGTCTTCATAGTGCTTTAAAGATGACAAATATAGCTAGCTAGATAGCCAGGCGTCCCTTCTCATAAACCATGGCCATATGATCCTCCAAAACGGGAGAAAGTATGTAAAAACAACGCGGAAACAGCCATTTTAGCCACATTCATTCTCAAAATCGCAAAGCATGCGCCCTCTTGTGGACAGATTCAATAACTGCACCGAACTCCCATTGTAATCATGCACTGTATTTATATGCACTCTGGGCCGTGAAAACTCGTGTGTAGCGGTCTCCCTGGTGCTTTAAATGTCATAAAACATAGCCAGCTAGATAGCTAGAAATCCCTTACCATAAATTATGGCCATATGATCCCCCAAAACAGGCGAGGAAGTATTTAAAAAACATCGCTAAAAGGCAATTTTGGCGTAAGCTTTGTCTTCAGCCTAGACCCCGGGGTGTACAAACGACCATCGAGCGGTCTTCATAGTGCTTTAAAGATGACAAATATAGCTAGCTAGATAGCCAGGCGTCCCTTCTCATAAACCATGGCCATATGATCCTCCAAAACGGGCGAGAAAGTATGTAAAAACAACGCGGAAACAGCCATTTTAGCCACATTCGTTCTCAAAATCGCAAAGCATGCGCCCTCTTGTGGACAGATTCAATAACTGCACCGAACTCCCATTGTAATCATGCACTGTATTTATATGCACTCTGGGCCGTGAAAACTCGTGTGTAGCGGTCTCCCTGGTGCTTTAAATGTCATAAAACATAGCCAGCTAGACAGCTAGAAATCCCTTACCATAAATTATGGCCATATGATCCCCCAAAACAGGCGAGGAAGTATTTAAAAAACATCGCTAAAAAGCAATTTTGGCGTAAGCTTTGTCTTCAGCCTAGACCCCGGGGTGTACAAACGACCATCTAGCGGTCTTCCTGGTGCTTTAAAAGTGACAAAAATAGCTAGCTAGATACCCAGACGTCCCTTCTCATAAACCATGGCCATATGATCCTCCAAAACGGGCGAGAAAGTATGTAAAAACAACGCGGAAACTGCCATTTTAGCCACATTCATTCTCAAAATCGCAAAGCATGCGCCCTCTTGTGGACAGATTCAATGACTGCACCGAACTCCCATTGTAATCATGCACTGTATTTATATGCACTCTGGGCCGTGAAAACTCGTGTGTAGCGGTCTCCCTGGTGCTTTAAATGTCATAAAACATAGCCAGCTAGATAGCTAGAAATCCCTTACCATAAATTATGGCCATATGATCCCCCAAAACAGGCGAGGAAGTATTTAAAAAACATCGCTAAAAGGCAATTTTGGCGTAAGCTTTGTCTTCAGCCTAGACCCCGGGGTGTACAAACGACCATCGAGCGGTCTTCATAGTGCTTTAAAGATGACAAATATAGCTAGCTAGATAGCCAGGCGTCCCTTCTCATAAACCATGGCCATATGATCCTCCAAAACGGGCGAGAAAGTATGTAAAAACAACGCGGAAACAGCCATTTTAGCCACATTCATTCTCAAAATCGCAAAGCATGCGCCCTCTTGTGGACAGATTCAATGACTGCACCGAACTCCCATTGTAATCATGCACTGTATTTATATGCACTCTGGGCCGTGAAAACTCGTGTGTAGCGGTCTCCCTGGTGCTTTAAATGTCATAAAACATAGCCAGCTAGATAGCTAGAAATCCCTTACCATAAATTATGGCCATATGATCCCCCAAAACAGGCGAGGAAGTATTTAAAAAACATCGCTAAAAGGCAATTTTGGCGTAAGCTTTGTCTTCAGCCTAGACCCCGGGGTGTACAAACGACCATCTAGCGGTCTTCCTGGTGCTTTAAAAGTGACAAATCCATTCCCTGGATCCAATAGCCTTAACAGTCAAATGCTCTTGTTTAAAGTTCAGCACTCTGAATACTGAACACAAGTGGTATTACGTGTGTAAACCCCCTCACGTATCCTACATGTAAACTATATGTATTTGATTTCATATAATAATTAATACACAGGATAGCAATGATCAATTAAATCACCAAATTCCTTGATAGGCAGAGCAATCTGGTGGATCAACCTTCATCAAAATATACAACTCACAATATACAACAAGTTCTACAGACTGGACTGTCTGGTGAAAAATCTGCTGCAAATTACAGTAAAACTAATTTATTCAATACTAAGATCTAAATACCTCAAACAAACATTTTTCAGTTGTTGTGTGCAGGGTACAAACCAGCCTCTGTTCCTTTTTTGTTTTTTTGTTACTGATTTATTTTCTTTTTGGTAGCCAATTATACCCTCTATTTCTTTTAGATTTTGCCCTCCCCCACAAACATGCCACCCGCCTCCACGGGACGAGCTAATACCTCGAGGCAATGTTCACCTCTTCCAAGACAGAACTCGCCCAACCCTGTTTATGAACAAGGAAGTGCTCCCGGGTCCTGAGCAGAGCGCAGGAAGTGTGGCGAGCGCCCGCTGCTCTGAGTACGGAGCGTACGAGGGAGCCAGCGGGAGCTACAGCGACGCAGAGGCCGACGACCTGGAGTTCTCTTACGCCTCCCACCAGCAGGGGGCGCTGCAGCACCACGGAGCCGCGGGAGAGAGCGCAGCGGAGCTGAACCCAGACACTCCGGGGAAGCCTCACAGGAGGGCAGCCAGGGGAGGGAAAGCGATCGGCTGCGTGCACTGCGGGAAGACTTTCCCCTATCTGAGTTACCTGGAGAGACACCTGCGAAACCACACGGGAGAGAGACCGTACCGCTGCTCCCAGTGCGGCAGGCGGTTCACCCGCCAGAGCCACCTGAACAGACACCTGAAGCTCCACACGGGAGAGAGACCGTATAGATCATGGCCAAGTCACTGATGAGGAGGTTCCAAAACGTGTTACCATCAGCCGCAACCAAACATGCAGTCACTCACGAATCATTAAACGGTGAGCAAACAGATTTGGCGTGGAATTGGTCCTTACGGAGAGTTGCCCACACAGATGCACTGACCCGGAACATGTACGCCATCTGTTCTGGGAGTGCGCTGTTTCCACACGGGTCTGGACCCTTGTTGTCTCTTCGGTCTCTCTAAACAGGCCCTCGCCGAGATCCTCCACAACGGCTGTGTTTTAAATGTACACAGAAAACCCCCAAAAAAAACCTAATAAAAGACATTGTCAACCCCTCAGGCCCTGGAATGATTGCTTGGTGACATCGTGGCATGTGATCAAAATGAGAGCCCTCACCTCATGAAGTTTGAAAGTTTTGCGATAAGTGTGTCTCTCTAAAGGTGTTGACAGGTTTGTCACAAGAGGTACGACCAATCTCAGGTGAGAGGGAGGCTGAATGAATGTGGTCAATATTTTTCATTTAAAAATAGATTTTATTGAGATTAACATGTCATATTTGACCCCCCCAACATTACTGAGGCGGTGTGCAGCCTGTCTTCGGCAGTGCAGGTAGACGTAGAGAGGGTGGAGGAAGGCCAGCAGACTGACAATAATGAGACCGATATTCACCTGGAGGGAGAAACACAGAAATGAGACCCATATTCACCTGGAAGGAGAAACACAGAAGCTAGATTGGTGTGCAGTGGGGTACAGAGGCTGAGCTGGTACTGTACAGGCTCAAATAAGATTGATATTCTCCTATTCTAATATGACTTTTCAATGATTTTTAGGGTTAATTTGGAAGCAAGGTGGAAGTACATTTTGAGGCTCATTACTTTCAACACAGTTTGAGTCTACAAGATACACACTCCACTCTCCACTGACTGATGCCTTTTGGTAACAATAATAATATGCCATTTAACAGACGCTTTTATCCAAAACGACTTACAGTAGTGAATTCATACATTTTTCAGTATATTGTAGTGGAGTTATTGCAGAAACCATGGAGCTTTCCAAATATATAGCACTATATCAGCACACTGCTGTTTAAAAACTTGATAGTAAGCGACAACATACTGGAGAGTTAGCAAGAAAGATGGACGTATTTTGCTTGCTCACGTTTTTTTGGTATTTGGGAAATTTTCCCTGAAATTTCTGGAGAGTGGATTGAGTACTTCCCATAATCTTTCAGGATAAATATTTTCAATGACTTTCCAGGACCATGGGGACCCTGTTCTGTAACACGATTTGTAAAGTTAAAATATGTGAGCCTTTCTGCTCATTATTACCTGCATATATGACTGGTTGTACCTTGCACACAGTAACTGAAACCTTTTTGTTTTAGGTATTTAAATCTTAGTATTGAATAAATGAATTATTATTGTAATTTGCATCAGATTTTTCATCAGACAGTCCAGTCTGTAGAACTCACAGACTCAACAGAGTTTCATTGCCGTTCATGCACAAGGTTTCCATGTCTCCATGTGCACAGATCACAAGGCCTCATTGTGGTGAGATATGATTCCTTTGGGTGAAGAGATGAAAAGCTCTTCACATGCAGATAGGACAGCAGCTCTTGTGTGCGCTTACATGCCAGGGAACACACAGGCTGTGGATGGGGCTTTGTACTCACGTAGAGAGGGTTTCCCTGGAGAACATCATTCACCAGGATGATCAGGGGAAACTGCAGCAGCAGCACCACCCCCGACAGGCAAAGCACCAGTCCAAACAACTTCCCATAATGGCAGGAGGGAAAACTGCACAGAGAGAGGGAGGAAGAGAAAGAACAGGAGGGAGAGAGAGATATATTATTGTTCTCTTCTTGTCACACTGAGACCCTCCATAGTGTTACGGTTGGCCAAAACATGACCCCTGTTTGCTAAACGGCAGGTGCTTCATTGCCAATTGACGCCACCCTGGGAACACGTGATTAAGCAGTCTGTCAATCAAAGTGTTTTTCAGCTGCCTTCTCCTTTTTGGGGCTTATGTGTTTTTTGAGAGCTTGGGATTTTGATCTGCTTCCCTTTTCTTTTGAGCACCTTTTGTTTCATTAGGGGAAGAAGTAGAGTAGGGTTTAGTTAGTTTTCAGAAGATTCACCCATTTTGTTTTCCCCCGGGAGTTACGGTAGAATTTCCCTTTTTAAGATTAGGTTAGCAAGCTGTTTTGTTATGGTTACGTTGTATTAGGTCACCCCTGCTTAGGTGTAAGTATGTCTTTTGGTTTGTTCATTTGTAAAATAAACCGTGTATTTTTATATCCGTTTGGCTGGTGGTATTTGTTGTTACATCTTATTTGGTTAGTCACCTGGCTATTGCAGCGTGGGTGGCATTGCGGGTTGTAACAATAGTCACACTGATACCCCCCCACAGTCACACTGATACCCCCAGTCACACTGATACCCCCCAGTCACACTGATACCCCTCCACCACAGTCACACTGATACCCCTCCACAGTCACACTGATACCCCTCCACAGTCACGTTTGCTGATATCACTTACGCGATTCTGATAAATGCAGAGTTGCTGGAGAGGAAGGACACAGTGAGAACCTGCAGGACGAAGGTGAAGTACTGCAGAGGGAGGACAGGAATGGAGGCACAGATGGAGAAGAGGAGGCACAGGAGAGCAGTGAGAAAGAGGGAGAGAACGGAGGAACGCAAGTCTGCTTCCTTCTCTGTCTCTCCTGGGGAAAAGAGAGAGAGTGTTAATGCTTTGTTAATACTTACTTTATTTACAGTCATCATTACTCTGGTTTTATTTCAGCTGTTCACAGGTAATACCTGTACTCACCTGGGGCTCGTGGCTTCCCTTTGTTTCGGCCAATGATGAGTCCATTCAAGGGAGCGCAGAGAATCCCACACAACTGGGTGAAGGCAAAAGCATTGGTGTAGCTGCTCACTGAGAGAGAGAGAGACTTAATACAGTACAGTACATTAACACTACTGAGAGAGAGGGTTAATACAGTATAGTACATTAACACTACACTGAGAGAGGGTTAATACAGTACATTAACACTGTACTGAGAGAGAGGGTTAATACAGTACATTAACACTGCACTGAGAGGGAGGGTTAATACAGTACATTAACACTACTGAAAGAGAGACTTAATACAGTACATTAAAACATTACTGAGAGAGAGGGTTAATACAGTACATTAACACTGTACTGAAAGAGAGGGTTAATACAGTACATTAACACTACTGAGAGAGAGGGTTAATACAGTATATTAACACTGTACAGAGTTAGAGAGGGTTAATACAGTACATTAACACTACTGAGAGAGAGGGTTTATACAGTACAGCATAGGTATAGCAAAAGATAGATCTGGTGTAATAGGCTACATTATCTCAGTGCTGAGAGAGTAAATCTAAATTGGGGGGGTGTTTGTACCGAGGGAGAGGTCTCCGTTGGTCAGGCGGATGAGCATCGGGTTCAGGGTCTCAATGATGAACAAAGTATTTAACTGGATGACGGACAACCACACCAGGTGAAACAGGAAGAACCAGGACAGGGCACAGCTCCTGAAACTCATCACTGAGAGAGAGAGAGAGAGAGAGAGAGAGAGAGAGAGAGAGAGAGAGAGAGAGAGAGAGAGAGAGAGAGAGAGAGAGAGAGAGAGAGAGAGAGAGAGAGAGAGAGAGAGAGAGAGAGAGAGAGAGAGAGAGAGAGAGAGAGAGAGAGAGAGAGAGAGAGAGAGAGAGAGAGAGAGAGAGAGAGAGAGAGAGAGAGAGAGAGAGAGAGAGAGAGAGAGAGAGAGAGAGAGAGAGAGAGAGAGAGAGAGAGGGGACATTTTTGGACAGCAGCAGCCTCACCTACACGCAGGCACACCTGAGGCTGATCAGCTGTGAACTCAGGTGTGAGCCATCGCCTTCATTAGGCCTTTATAAAAGCACAGCCTGCCACGCCTGAGGGAGACTTGTTTTGGGCACATAGAGGAAGTGGTGCTGGCTTTTATTTACCCTTCAGATTATAGCCTTTAGTTTGACTTTGATTTCATGTTTTCTTTTATATATGCAACTTCCACTTTCTTGAAGACAGGGCTTCTGTGGTCCCAAATGACCACTCAGAGTAAAACCTGAGATCCCCTGGAGAGGAAAAGAGCAACAAATTCAATAATCAAAGAGGGCAAAAGCATTCACCATTCGCTGCTGTGTTTTCAGACGGCTGTGTGTCTCCTGCCTGAAGGACCGCCCCTCTCTCCCTCTGCACGATCCCATTGGACACTGTAGTCTCCACCCCCTGTGGCACCATGCTACTGGATTGGCCACAGCAGCTCATTCTGTCACAAAATAAGCAATGACGTTTGAGACATATCACATCTGACTTGGTCTGTGTTATAGCAGCAGCAATGCATATGATTGTGTACAATAAATTCACAAACACACCACTGTGGATCCCCTAGTTTTCTTGGGGTGCAAGAACTTAAATCCCAGAGTGCTTCACACGGTATGTGACAGTAGTTAACAGTGATAAAAAAATGGACCCTGAATCCTGTAAATACCATTTATGGCCCAGGAGTTGACACTAAGGGGTCATGCGTAGCTGAGCGCTGAGACCTTCTGAACAACATCTTCAGTCTGTGTGCCCCAGGGCATCATGGGAGTCAGTGGATATGGTTAGGGTTAATGAATATTAGGGTTATTATACCCCAGGGCAGTGTGGGAGTTGTAGTCCTACCTGTTAATGTGTATGACCCCTCAGGCAGTGGGTCAGGCAGTGGGTAAGGGATGTGAGTCTTGGGCATGAGGAGGAAAGTTCGGAGGAGGTGGATGACGCTGCAGGCGGAGATGAAGAGGAAAGAAGAGCGCAGAGAGATCCCTCTTTCATGCAGCACCTGAGATGAGAGATATTGCCGCCATATTGAATTCATGCCAGTTTGGATGAATCAAGAAACAACATTTAACATTTCCTCTGGGTTACATGTAAGCGTTTCATAACCAGGCTATGAATAGCAGGGCTGTCATACTTAATAAACACAACTTAACACATCTTTTTTATTGTTTCTGAATTTTGTGATGTTACAAATGTTACAACTTTTATTTTAATCTCTGTAAAGCACTTTTAGCCCCCAGCATAGCAGCATAGCAGGAGCACAACCACTCTTCACTGACATCTTCACTGGTTCCTTGCTCTGTTCCTGCCTGCTTCAAAAGATCAACAATCGTCCCAGTCCCAGTCACTGGCCAAAACGACCACAAACCCATCGCCTTGACCTCTGTGGTCATGAAGACCTTTGAGCGGCTAGTGCTGGCCCACCTCAAGGCCACCACTTACCTGTACCCCCTCCTGGACCCCCTGCAGTTTGCCTACAGGCCCAACAGGTCCGTGGACGACGCAGTCAACATGGCTCTACACTTCATCCTGCAACACCTTGACTGCCCAGGTACCTACGCGAGGGTTGTATTTCTGGACTACAGCTCTGCGTTCAAAACCATCATACCAGCGCTCCTACAGTCTAAGCTTTCCCAGCTGACTGTGCCCGAGCCCATTTGCCAGTGGATTACGAACTTCCTGATGGACAGGAAACAGCAAGTGAGGCTGGGCAAGCACACATCGAACACCATGTCCCTCAGCACTGGAGCACCACAGGGCTGCGTGCTCTCTCCCCTGCTCTACTCTCTCTAGACAAACGACTGTACCTCCTCTGTTAAGTTTGCGGATGACGCAACGCTGATTGGTCTCATTTCCAACGATGAAGAGTCTGCATACAAACATGAGGTGGAGCAGCTGGTGGCCTGGTGCAGCAAAAACAACCTGGAGCTGAATGCTCTGAAGACTGTAGAGATGATCGTGGACTTTAGGAACAGCCCCCCCTCTCTGCCCCCCCTTGTCATCAGTGGCTCAGCAGTCAACACTGTTGAGTCATTCAAGTTCCTGGGTACCACCCTTTCCCGGAACCTCAAGTGGGAGCTGAACATCAACCTAACTGCCAAAAAGGCCCAACAGAGGATGTACTTCCTACGACAATTGAAGAAATTCAACCTACCTCAGTTTTTGAGACTTTTACTTTTATAACACATCAGAGGAAAGGTCTTACCTTGATGATGAGAAAGACGACCGGGGAGGACAACATGCTTCCAACTTGTAAAGTTACGATGATGGATTGGTAGGAGCCGAAAAGATTTGATACCTTGGGGGTAATAAACAACTAGTGAGCACAAAGCCAAGCTGGTGCAGAAAACCTCACTTTGCTCATGCTCCAGGCAATGGTCCCATTAATGTGCTGAAACGTCAAAATGATTCAGGCTGGTTCATTAATTGAGACATAAAATATAGAATTGTTATTGTGCTGGTTCCTCCCACTCGAGGTTCTCTCGCCAGCAGCTCTTCCAATGTCGGGCTAGTGCCCTCCCCTCCCCACCGCCCGCCTACACTTTCAACTTTATATGCACCGAGACAAATGGCTTCTGTAAATTATCAATGTACAGGCTACAGAGAGCCACAGAACCACTGTCAATGATCGCCATATAAGTATTGCAATAGGCTTAGACAATTTGTTACAGTATACCTTCTGAAGCAAACGTTTTATGGTCTGGTATTGAGCGGTTTTGAATGGTGCTGAGTTGTTTTCCCGCAGGACTTACAGCAAACTAGAGCTGGACTCGACATGGCAGGGGTGCTGAATACTGATACAGCAAACTCAAGCTCAACTCGACTCGACATGGCAGTGGTACTGAACGCTGTAGATGCCAAGGACCAGACAGCCTGCAGCTGAGCCTATGGTATTTGGCAAGGCTTGCTGCTGCGGTTTTCTGTTTGGTTGGTACTTGCTGAGCCTGCCCTGTTGATGACGTAACGTTAACTCTATATACTCAAACAACATTACAAAGTTTAAATAAAAGTGCACTTTTGCACGTTGTAAATTATTTTCTTAACAAATAACAGTTGACCTAGCACAGAGTAAAACATTTTTTTATTAAATTAAAAACGGTTCAAACTTATGCATAACTTCGTAAGTCAGTCGCCAATGTAAAATGTAATGAAACAGAAACAATAACAGGCATATAATTAAATAGGATATCATGCCGTCTACTCGCCGAAAATGAATACAACCTGGAAGTTATTAAGTTTAACGATTCATCAAAAATAACCGAACTGCCCAGTACTAGTTATTGTATTTTGTTTTGTTTACAACGTGATTGCGCACGTGCAGACAGCTCCCTCGCATTTCACAACCCTTGCAGCTGCCTGCCCAGCGACTACAGATGAAAATGAGCCTCCTTGGCTAACTCTGGCACATTTACAGAAATATTATCAATGTGCACTGTCCCTGTTGTATAAATCAACAAAGTACCATGACACAGTCTTGCAATTTGTGTGAAAAGGAACATTTGAAAGCATGAATGCAGATCCCTTTCAACGTCCCTCCAAAAAGGGACACTTTGCAGCCAGAGAGCCAGCAATCCCATAGTGCATTGCTCCACTGTGTTCGTAATGTGAATAACAATGAAAGTAAGCAATTTAGAAATGGGATCCAAACAGGAGATATTCTTATTTTACCACACTCTGCATTTTGAGTTCCTGGTTTTTCCAGTTTCACCAATATGCAAAAATTACATTCTTGCATATAATTTTACTATTTGATTAGTAACATTATCAGGGATCTGCAGGAATAGCAGCATCTAAAGAACAGCATCTAAAGAGTTAAAGTATTTGAAATAAGTATTTGACCCCAGTCTGGTTTGGCCCACACTGTTCTAATCTGTATGTTTGTGACAGAGTAATAGAACTGTGCTTACCTGTATGTTTGTGACCATGAGTAACAGCCCCGCAACAAACATGCATGAAAGAGCAGGAAAGATTAAAACGGATAATTCTGTGAGAGAGAGAGAGAGAGAGAGAGATGCATTTTATCTGAAATAAACTCTCAAATTAGGGGCACATTCTTTTTACTAAATATACTTCTCATATTGTGGCACATACAATGCACTTGAGTGATAGTGGAATTGCTCAATATTTCTCACTTTTGCCCAGTTTTTATGCATGTATTTATGCACACTGGTTGTTGCTTAGTTAAATATTTTGAACTCTCACTACAATAAAATGGAGAACATAATTGTGTATACATCACCAGAGCAACAGAAGTGCATGTTGTGATTGTGGTGGAGGTTGAAGAGGCACAGAGCGCATGGGAGAGGAGGGACCGATTGGCTGCAGAGCATCACATGACAGAAAAGCTCCTGGCAGAGCCTCTCATAGCTTGCGCTTGGCGCTCGCTCTTCATCAGACATGATGACATCGCCAGTTCACCGTTGTGTTAACACACAGGTATTGGGAGTGTGGTTATCTGGATCTGTGTCACTGTGGATGCTCATGTGGATGCACTTGTGTTCTCTTGTGTTGTAAGTCGCTCTGGATAAGAGCTTCTGCTAAATGACTGTAATGATACTAAAGGGGGACAAGCAGCTGATCTGATTGGCCAGAATTAAACCACACCCTCTACAGACTCAGAGCTAATTTATTCTTCTTCAACCATCCTCTTTTACAACTGCGCTGCAGGTGAGCTATCGTCTCTGGTTCCAGAATTAGCGGGATAGAGTTGGACATTCCTTAATGCACCACAGTGCTGAATTAACGCTAGCATCTTGACATTGTGCCTTGACAACAAAAATTGTTTTTCTGAACGGGGATGACATATAGTCACCACCAATGTTTCCATGGTGATATTTCTTACTGTAGTAAACACAATTTCTGGCATACAAAACAAAAAGTGATTCTGACAAATATTTCCATCTCAGCATCACATTTAATGTCCTTGTAAAATAAAGAACTGATAAGGCTGTACACTACAGAACATCTCCTCTTTAGTAACAGAGCGGGTGTTTGTGGAATAAACACACAAATGAGTTGCATATATTTTAAAATAAATTCCAGATCTGACATATACTGACAGAAAAATTATGAAACGTTTTAAAACAGGAATAATCTCAGCCAAGCTACCCGTGCAGTACCGTCTGCCACCATAAGGATTCGGTTTGGCGCTGTATCCCCCAGGCCCCCTACGGCTGACAGCACAATCCCGTACACCTGTTCCCACCTTTGAATAAGACCCAGGTTTCAAATTGAACAGGACGTTACCAGGAAGTTCACTCTGAATGATTTTCTACACACAGGTGGGCGTGTCATGGGGGTTCTCAGCTGACCCTCAAATAAAAACATTAAATACAGCAAATTAAAAGATCAGAAATGTACCTGCACTTGAGAAGGCAATCAGCAAGCTGCCAGTGGTGAAGACCAATCTGAGAAAGTGAATAATACAATCAAATCATTATATGAAATATTAATTGGAATTTTAAACAAAGATTCAGGAGGGCAACTGGTGGCCTGCTGTTAAGGCACTGTTCTAGTGTGTGGATGAGCCCCACGGTCTGCATCCTGTTAAGACACTGTTCTAGTGTGTGGATGAGCCCCACGGCCTGCATCCTGTTAAGACACTGTTCTAGTGTGTGGATGAGCCCCACGGTCTGCATCCTGTTAAGACACTGTTCTAGTGTGTGGATGAGCCCTATGGTCTGCATCCTAAGGCAATGTTATATTGTGTGGTGTTAATGTACTGTGTTAACCCTCTCTTTCTGTCCGTGCTGTGTTAATGTCTCTCTCTCTCTCTCTTTCTCTCAGTGAAGTGTTACTGTCTCTCTCTCAGTGTTAATGTACTGTAGTGTATTGTTTCTGTATCTGCTGCATGCTGATGAACTCACATTGCCAGAATTCTTGATGCCATGGTGCCAAAGTGGTCAAAGAAGAATCCGTTGGGAAGAGTGATGAATCTGGACATCATGGAGCCGATGGTGAAGACCAGTGATAGCTGCTCACCCTGGCCGCTGCAGTCTGGGGGGGGGGGTTAGAGGTCATTAATGTACTGTACACATGTACTACATGTACTGCAGAATCACAATGTTCAGCTGTTTGTGCTCAGGACAGAGATACAGGGACTACTGTGTAGCCCGAGTGGAAATCTTCAGGGCTGCCATTATCTCTCTCCACTGCCCATGTTTTACTGTCACAGTTCTGCCTCTGTGGCTGTGAGAGGCCATCGCAGGGGTCCACCACGAGCCCAACATGGTGAGGCTCCCAGTCTTCATCTGCAGCTGCCAATTACAGAGCTGGGGAACTCGCTGGAACTCCAATGCTCATGCGAGTAGATGGCCAAGCGTAGCCTAGGCTTCATCATTGAATGTCGACATTCACCAGCATGAGGCCTTATCAAATTATATTGGCATTATCAATGGATTTTGCAAGACAACCGTGGTTGCTTGGTTTTGATTGTATTCAAATACATATTCAAATAATTGTTTGCTGAGATTCAATAGAACATTAACATTAACAGAATCAAAACATGTCCCGTCTGTTATCGTTCCTGTTCCGTTTATTTCTAGATCCACTCCTTGTCTTGTCATGCACTTCGGGTGTTTAGAATTTACGGGTTTCCTCCGCCTTCGCTTATTCTCTCGTTTTCTTCTTTCCTACTTTCGTGATCGCACTTTGGATATATTAGTTAGATGTGTACAGTACTAACTAACTAATCTACTAACGTTAGGGATTTAGATTTAGTTACTAACACTACTAATCACTAATTATCTCACGCTTCCTACTACCGGCATTCCTCTCTCTCATTATCCTATCCCTGCTTAGTTTTCCGTTCTCTCCTCATACGCACGCAACGTTTCTCCTTGCGTACCTCCCCTTTACTATGCACGTGTCTGCCTGTTCTCCCAGGTCGTTTATTGTCTATATGTTTGTATGGTTCAGTGTCCGTGTCTTACGTTTCCCTCTTGTTATGTAATTATCTCTTCCCTGTGTTCCAGCCTCTCTCTCCTCGTTGTCTCACCTGATTTCTATTATGTCTCCCTGTATATATGTTCAGTGTTTTCATTTCTCCGTGTCAGTACGTTGATTCTATTTCCCTGAGCCTACCTTTCCGAAGCCAGAGTAATTAGCATTTCCCGAGACTACCCTTTGATTACGACCCCGAGCCTGCCCAGCGATTTTGTCCTTTTGCCCTTCTTATTCCTGAGTATCGACCTTTTGACTGCCCTATTACTACTTCTCTCTGCCTCGCGATTTTGTACCTCTGATTCCCTGATTCTTGGTTTTGACCCCTGCCTGTGAATAAACAACTCTTTTGTTGGCCATATCTTTTTTGACACTTCATTCAAAAAATAAGACACAAACATAAGATTTCATTCTTATGTTTGATTGCAAGCCCTACAGGTGTGTGTTTATGATATTCAACTGGCAATATTCAAGTTTTACATTTCAGCTTCAATAAATATGCAGAGAAATCGACAATTTGCACATTCCTAGAAATCAACCTTCCTCCACCCTTATCTGAACACAGCTGTGTAACTCACTGCTCTGGGTAACACACTCACCGCTCTGGGTAACACACTCACCGCTCTGGGTAACACACTCACTGCTCTGTGTAACACACTCACCGCTCTGTGTAACACACTCACCTGTGTACACGCTGCTGTTGGCTCCAGTGGCGTTGATACAGTGGTCGCTGAAGTAGCCTTCCCTTTTTAGGATGACCGCCAGGGAGGCCCAGCCAAGACATATGCCGGCAAAAAACAGGCACTCCACCAGGCCTGATAAAAGAGTGACCCAGCGAAGCAACGCTCCAAACTGCCAAACCAGCATCATCTTTGCTGTCTGGCGTTCTCTCAGCGGGAAGTTGTGCTTCAGTCTCTGCCTTTCTCTCTTTATATTCTCTCTGTCTTTCTGCTGTTGTCTCTCAGTGCTATCTCTCTGTCTGTTAACTTCCTGTTTGACCACTGTCTCTCTCCTTCTGCCTCTCCTGGGCTATCGTTGCCTTCTGGAGGGCGTCATCAAATGGACACAAGTTGTTGGCCGAGGGAAGAAAGGAGGAAGATGGGAGATAGGGCAGAGTGGGACAGGTTTTTGAGCAGGGCATGAAAGTAGTTGGGCTGGCTCGACTTGTTGACTGGCAGTGTGGGGTGGGGTCAGGCCTTCTTTTGGCTATGGGGCTACTTCTGCGAGATGGCCATACATTTGGAGAGACATTGCTATAATTATTTTGGGTCGACAAATGCACATGCTTCACTATCCAACTGGTGACTTTTGGTGGTGGAATTAATGTACAAACCAGTGAACTGTGCAATTTGTTAACACTACCAGCACACTGCTATTGCAAGACTTGATAGTAAAAGACATTACATTAAATTAGTGAGAAGACTGGATACATTCTGGTCACTGTAAAGTTTTTATTACATTTCCCCAGACTGGGAATATTCAACCATGTTCCATTCAAGGACCGTGGAAACAGTGAATGAAAATGAAGAGCAGCAGCCTAAGAGAGTTCTCCCATAATTGCTCAAATAAAACTGTGTCATCCTCTCAAACAGATGGCCATGGTGGGGGAGGGATTTTGCATTAGTGACCAAACACAAGGCAGCAGGATACAATAGGCGTTATCAACAGGCTGGGAGTGAGATCTAGAGAGATACATCACCTGTTTTATCTGTGTTTAAAACAAATTTTAGCCCAAGGAGAGAGTGGCCTGGAGGGCATCAAAAGAGAGTTAGGGACACAGGTGTTGTCAGCAGAAAGATGACACAGTTAAAGCAATGTTACATAAATGTGCTATAATTCATATAGATGTAAAACAGAACAGGACCAAGGATAGATGGAGCCCTGCGGGACTTCTTGTGGCTCACCTTGATGAGGACTTTTTACCAACTCTGAGTTCTGTTAGAGAGATAATTGTCAAACCAACCAGCTGCCTTGGAATCGAATCTAATGTTCAACAGTTTATTAATCAAAATAGTGTAATCAACAGCATCAAATGCTGGACACATCAAAAAGTGGGGCAGCACAGTGCTTTTTGTCATCAAGAGCTTCAACAATACAATTAAGCACATGGGTGGCAGCAGTGATAAGTCTGTGGCCAGATCTAGAACCTGAGCGCACTGTACTCAGTGTGATACTCTCCCATAGGTGTTGTTTCAGTAGAGTATTATTGTGGAGAGGTGAAGCCGTGCCAACCGGATAATTGTAACCACAGGTGCGTAGGTTCAAAAGCTGCAATAGCCGCGATAAATAAATGAATGAAGGTGGAACCCGCACACTGTGTGTAGAAAAGGGAATATCCCAAATGAGGCAAAGGCTCGATGTTTAATTTAAAGTCTTTTAATCGACAAAAGACAAAGAAACAGACGTTTTGGTCAAATGACCATCATCAGACTGAGTAACTAGTAGTGATCTGACAGGCTGCAATCATTGACCTGATTAGTGTACAAAGTTGAAATATGTATGGACATATTAAATGTACAAAGTGCAGGACAATAAGTAAAGTTAAGTACAAAGTACTTTTCAATTTTTTAAAGAATTTCTTTCTGATTTTATCCCATTTTCTTCCAATTTAGTAGCTAATTACACACTCTATTTTTCATGTCAAACCCCCCCTCGTATTGTGAGTTTGTTGCCGTAGCCCTGTGACCAGCAGTGACACGGGTGAAGTATTGTCACTGCTGAAGATGGCACTCGCCAAGCTGTTGACAGTCACTCTGGTACTCCAGAACACTCCTGTACGCAGCGAACTTCATGTCGGCTTCCCTCCCCCCTCCGTGGGGCGGACAGCCAATTGCCGCCCCCCGGTGGCCACTTTCGTCCAGAGCCGACTCTGGAATCGAACCCCGGTTGCAGTACATTTTTGGATTCTGTTAATGTTCTATTGAATCTCAGCAAACAATTATTTGAATATGTATTTGAAGACAATCGAAACCAAGCAACCACTGTTGTCTTCCAAAATCCATTGATAATGCCAAAATAATTTGATAAGGCCTTATGCTGGTGAATGTCGACATTCAATGACGTAGCCTAGGCTACATCACCCTTAAATCGTCCATCGAACTGGAGACAGGACTGTGCGGACCGTCTCTTCGCAATGCAATGCTTAACAGGGAATGCTGGATGAAGCTCATCAAGTCATCACAGATGTGAATGAATTAATGAATGAAGGCTACGCGTGGCCGTCTACTCGCATGAGCATTGGAGTTCCAGCGAGTTCCCCAGCTCTGTAATTGGCAGCTGCAGATGAAGACTAGCACAACCTGGCGCTTGAAGAGAAGGTGAGAAACCTAACCAGGATGTTGGAGGACGAGCATCTGCAGGGTCTGAACATTCAGAAAGCCCAGGAACAGGCTAAAGAGGAATATGCCAGGGCCTTGGGGGATGTACAGACCAGGCTCGCCCAGAAGGAGGCGGAGCTAAGGAGAGAAGCGGAGAACCATGCGTCCGAGGCGGAGCAACTCCGGAGCCAAGTGGAGCAGGAGAGCGAGGGAAGGTGGGAGCTGGAGGCTCAGCTGGAAGAGGTGAAGTTTCATCTAAAAGAACAAGAAGAGAAGATTTTTGTTTTGCAGGAACTGCACCAAACCACCTCTGCAGCCCTCCTGACTGAACAAAATGAAAATGAAGAGCTCCCTGTTTTGAAAGAGCAACTGCGTGACTTAAAGCAGAGGCTGGACCAAAAAGAAGCCCAGCAGCGGGCCACGGATAACTCTTTTTGTGAAGTCCTGAAAGTCCAAACTGAGACTCTGCTGGACCTACAAGATCGACTGGAAGGGGTGAGTGTGGAGCTGGAATGTGCAAAGTGTGTTCCTGTCACTAACGATTCTAGCACCCAGGTGGAGATCTTGCATCCAGTGGAGCTGACCATAGATTATGACCAGACGTTGGAGTGGGGACAATGGTCCTCAGTCCCACTCAACCTGCCGGACCTTCGAGGGGGCCTAGTGGGACCATAGTGTGGAGGAAAGCCTCTTGATTATGGCTGAGGAGGCCTGGTTGAACGCTCAACCATCTCCTGACGTCCATCTCCCTCACTAACATTAAAAAGACAGAAAAGAGAAGGGGAGTTTAGAAGCTCTCACCTGAAGAGAACCCGGAAACCTAACAGAATGATGATGAAATGGAATGGCCCTAGGAAATGTCTATGGAAAGGTGATTTGAAGGAAAATGTGGAAAATAAATCAAAGGAGAAAGCTAATCATCTGTTGAAGAGTGTATTTTCCCCAGTTACCCCACTTGACCCACTGAAAGCAAAAGGAACGTGGAAGAAAAAACCAAAGAATGGACTAAGGAATGAAATTCTGCACAGGGTTCGCTGGAGGAGCCATGGAGGGCTGGTGAGGACCAGTGCAAGAGCGGTAACCGTTCCATCCTTGGACCCCAGAGCCAGTTGGCGGCAAACGAGGTGAGCGACTTTCGTCATTTCCAAACGGCTTGCAGATGTTTTTTCAGACGGTGAATGGAGATGGAATCTGGACATTTGATCCCGGCGGAACACTTCCTGAGGGGACCTGGAGATGGTGGCTCTCCTGGTCACCGATGAACCTGTGCCGCTCAGCCCTCCCGAGGTCAGAGCTGAGGAGGAGAGAGAGAGAGAGAGAGAGAGAGAAAGAGAGAAAGAGAGAAAGAGAGAAGTCTTTGACCAGCCAGGATTTAGAGAGAGTGTTTTGGAGTGTTTTTGTGTTTGACCGGATTGTTTGAGGAACCCCCTTTGGATTTCGACTATGGACTGGATTACGGAACTGACTTGAATTTTGAATAGGATTACGGACATTGATAACGAGATAAGGATTGTGGACTTTGTGTGTTTGTATTCCCCTGAAGACCCACCCTTTGTTTTGTGTTGTCAAGAGTTAGTTTAATAAATCATTGATTTGTTTTTGAATACTGCCTCCTCTATGTTCTTGAAGTTGCCTACGCCCTCTGCAAGGTCTGTGTGTGTCACCCAACCATTGGGGACACCACAATATGCTCCTCTTATGTTGAGAATCCTGGCGATATCAAACATCACTAGGGCCTGGTGAAGCCAGCTTCATTTATACTGAGATGTTAGTTGAGCTGAAATTTGGGGAGACATAATATGCTCAAGATCATTGCTACCAAGTGAAGAGGCCAATCATACCATGTTGACCTCCGCTTTAATCTGGGGAGCCATAATTATTTTCTCCATGATCCATAATATTCAGCTCAACTGTAGGTATAAACCTGAAGTTGTGGGGTGTGGCACTGGTTCACCAACCCTAGTGCCCTGGCTTCACCCGCAGAGCCATAAACCTGCCAAAGATGGCCTCACTCTGCCTGCGCAGGATGGCTAAAATGCACCTCCCCGACAGAGGCCAGAGCAGGCATTCCACACACAACCAAGCAGATAATACATGGTTGATGGACTGAGAGACAACAGCAGAAAAACAGAGAGAATATAAAGAGAGAAAGGCAGAGACTGACACATAACCTCCCGCTGAGAGAACGCCAGACAGCAGAGAGGATGCTGGTTTGTCAGTTTGGAGCGTTGCTTCGCTGGGTCACTCTTTTATCAGGCCTGGTGGAGTGTCTGTTTTTTACCGGGAGAGCTTTTGGCTGTGCCTCCCTGGCGGTCATCCTAAAAAGGGAAGGCTACTTCAGCGACCACTGCATCAACGCCACTGGAGCCAACAGCAGTGAGTGTGTTACACAGAGCAGTGAGTGTGTTACACAGAACAGTGAGTGTATTATTGGAATACCATTATTTGTCTCAGTTACATTTAAAATCAACACCTTTAGTATGCAAGGCCACATTGTTGCTGGCCAGTATATTTCACTATTCTTTCTAAACTTTCAAAAAGTATATCTTTATTGTTTATACCCATTTGATTGTCCCCAGCTATTTCTCTATTTTAAGCCATTTCGAGTAGTTATTTCTTTATAGAGGGCTGTATGTAAGGAACATCTAAATAAAGCGGTTTAATAAAGTAAGGAACTAAGCCATTGCCGTGCCGAAGTAATGATTTGTTCGATTGGATTCACACCCAATCAATGACACAATAGCATACAAAGTTTGATGTGTGGGAAGGCAAGAGATTATCACCTTCCAACATTTACATTGACGCACACAGTAAAATTTACACCATGCAGGGAGGTTTACTTGTTAAAAAGGAATGTAATTGAATAGCATTGGGAAAAAAGTTCTGAAGTGGGTTACAAAGCGTACACAGAATTTTATTATTTTTTATTGTCACACCCCCTATTGTGTTGCCCAACCAATTCTGAGGCCGCACAATGCTACTATCATCCTGCCCCACCCTGCTCCACCCTGTCCCATCCTCCCTCGGCCCACAAGTCCATAACTTGTGTCCATTTGAGTAAACGGTGAGACAGCCAGAGAGGCAGACACAGAGACACTGGACAGACAGGAGCATATGCGCGGGAAGTGGGGGTGCTGCAACACCTGCTGTCATGAACAGTTTTCTTATATAGTATAAGTATATCATATTTACAATAAAGACAAAAAAGAGTGTGCGTCTGTGTGTTACAATTGGCATAAAACTGCGGGAGGTGCTGAACGGAGGTTAAAAAAGTTCATAATAAAAATACATTTGATCGACCAATGACCTCATAGGCACGCGAAAAAAGAATCTGCATCAATGTAGCTAGCAATCAAGAAGTAAGCATTGATTGGGCTGTTGTGTTTTTATATTTTTATTCAAATTATCGAAAAAATTAAAAATAAAACACAGATAGCAGCGGAGCTTTGTGACGGTCTACGAGATTAAAAGGTAAGACCTGATTTAAAACAAAGCTGCCACTGCGCAGCACAACCTGTTGTCTCAATTTTAAAATGCAATTTTAAAGAGCATTGTAGCTATTGCAGCTCGCTATGAAGCCACTGTTTCTATGCTTGCCCACATGTTTGTTTATGTATCGCTCTTTGCCTTCACATGCAGGTTTCAGGCTGAGCTGCAGCTCTTGTTTTCATATTCTGACCGTGTCCTACTCCTCACTACAATTTAAATATGTATTTCATAATTTGAAACACTGTATACGTAGCCTACATTACAAAGGCATGTCAGGGAACTGAATTCTGCATCGAAATTATACAAAACAATACTACCAATCCCCGTTGTGTTATTATAATGTTCTATTTTTTGTTTGGGATTTCAGCACCCCTAGGTCAAAACATCTTCCCACGCCAGATAAAACAGGTGATGTATCTCTCTAGATCTCACTTCCAGCCTATTGATAATGCCTATTGTATCCTGGTGCCTTGTGTTTTGTCACTAATGCCACTGACTGGGCTGAGGACATGGGCAGCTTGGGGATTGTATAAATGAAAAGAGAGAGATTCTAAATGTTGTTTATAAGCTCAGCTATCAGATCTGCTGCAAGTTTCAGAAGTTTCAAGTTTCTCACCTCCTCCCGGTTTGGTAGTTTCGTGGTCTGCATTAAAGGCGTGTCTCAATAGGAGGTGTTACAATAAAACACATTAAACGTGGTGCAAGGTTCGTATCTGGCAATTAGTTCGCGTTTTTGTTTACCCAGACCACCACTAGGGTTCTCGTTTGGTGAGAACGGTAGCGAAAACACACCTGGACAGTTGCTGAATTGCTCGTTTCGTCCATCAATTGGGCGCCGCTACTCACACCTTCACCACTGAATGGCGCAAATCCAGGACTCTCTCAATAGGTCTGGGAATTACAGTTCCCGAGATGTTAATTTAGGTATATAATAATTAAAACATAAATGAAGATTATCATAACGATTTGGTAGCCAAATAAAGATGCAATGGGTAAATTATGAACGTTGCTTTAAAACCAATGTGTTATATTCGTTTTTCTGTAACAGCCAAGACATTCCTGGGTCAGTGTGACCCAGAAATATCATTGGCATGTTTAATTATCCCAAAATTGTCAGAAACCCCAAATCCTGATAAACATTGTTTGTACCTCTTATTACTATCAATTCAATCAATATTTAGTGGAATTGTGTTATTCACCTCTCACAGATCATGGTTCCATTAGGATAATTCACTCGTTTTTCACAAAAAATACACATTCAAACACATTTTTTCTGTACATTGGAAAAACCTAGATATAAAATACATTAGTTTTGCATAACATACAATTTTTTAAATTATGTTTAGCATTTTCCACTTTTTTTCCATCAGGTGATGTTGATAAATAGATCACACCTCTTCTGTTCAAAGTTAAAAATGATATAATAACTACCATCTAGGTTTTTTGTAACAAGGCTTCATGATATCCTCCACAACAGCTATATAAACACTGCAAAACAGATTTTGACAATTTTAGACAATTCTGAAGGTCTCTCAAAAAAAAAGTGTATTCTTTGGTATTCGGATCCGCCGTGACCCGTTTCAAGTTCAAATGTATGGGAGGGAGTACCGGCCGTGTCCGAAACCACTCCCTATTCCCTATTTAGTACACTACTTTGTGTGGACGCCATTTTGTAGAGTGCGACGAATTCTAAAATGTGAATTTCGTACACTAAATAGGGAACGAGAAAATACCCACAATTCACCGTGATTTGTAGTGTACATCGACTGTACCCTACTTTACCCTAGAATTGATCCCGTCTACCACAATGCAATGCGGTCGTGTCATACCGAAGGAGAGAAGGGAAAGAATGGCGACAGAAAGAAATACAGCGACAGCGACAGAAATGACCGCAAATTTTGTGTTACTTACATTTATTTACATTTACACTAAATTTTGCCCGTCTTTGAAACTCAAAACTTTAGCACATTTAAACCTGCCACCATGAGTGCTCGGTTTGTTTATGATACTGAGCACATCCGCTTGCGTCACCTGAATATCCGGCACTTTTTACGCAAATGACGTTCAGTTGTAGTCTCCGAAAACACTACTTTCGTTCTCTAAATAGTACACTATATAGTATATACTATATAGGGAATAGGGAATAGGGAACGAGTGAGCGGTTTCGGACACGGCCTGACCAATGTGTATCACATTTGCACTTCTGACCCCTTTTAGCCTCCACTTTCACTGCCGGGTCAGATTTACCCGGATACATATCTCTGTGACATAAACATGCAGGGGGGGGGTTGCAAATACATGACATGAACCATTTTCATTTTACATGTTTATTGCACTAATTAAGGTAAGCAGAAGTTTCATACAAAAGAAAAAAAAAAAAAAGTATTTTTCCTAGATTTTCAACTTTGAAAAGGGTCAATGACCCCGAATGTAACAGGAGGGTAGAATGCATTAAAATTAGCCACCTGTGCAGCTAATTGTCATATTTCATTATGCCGTGTTCGTCAATACCACAGAACAGCATTCAATTAGGTCCGTGTACCTTCCGATCATTCGTTTTCAACCCCAAAAGGAAATAACCATAAAACGGCCTGTATATTTAATTTCAAAAGTGTCTCACTTGTGCGATACGTAGATTTCAAGCAGATGTTTTGGGACAGAACATATTGGGGGCTCGCCCGAGATTGGACTTGGATGTTGTTGCTCTGTTGCAGTATGTGCTTTGTTGTCCGGGTCGCGGCTTTTGTGTTCGCTACCTTGTTAATACTTTGTACTTTTGTATCTGGCGCTTAGGGAATCGGTAATTGGCCGATTTTTTGTTTAAACGTATCAAATGAAAATACGATTAAACGAAATCGAAACAAAATAACTTTTAAAGGATGAGATGCGTTTTGGTTTGCTTTCTTGCCAACTTACTAATTTAATGTCTTTTCCCCTCAACTTCCCGCTGAGAGAACGCCAGACAGCAGAGAGGATGCTGGTTTGTCAGTTTGGTGCGATGCTTCGCTGGGTCACTCTTTTATCAGGCGTGGTGGAGTGTCTGTTTTTTGGAGGGATAATTTTTGGCTGGGCCTCCCTGGCGGTCATCCTAAAAAGGGAAGGCTACTTCAGCGACCACTGCATAAACGCCACTGGAGACAACAGCAGCGAGTACACAGGTGAGTGTGTTACACAGAGCAGTGAGTGTGTTACACAGCCGTTTTTAGAGCAGTGGAGAGGAAGGCGATTACTAGGAATGTGCAAGTTGTCGATTTCTTGATATATTTTTCAAGCTGAAATGTAAAAGTATCACTTTGCCAAGTGAATATCATGAGCATGCCCTGCAGGGCTTGCAATCAAAACTTGTTTTGTAAACATAAGGGAATCCTGGTGTCTTCAAATTTTTTTAAAATATCATGCCCCTGCATCAGATTTAAGATTTTTCCCAATTTTTCTCCTCAATTTGGAAGCCAATTGCACTCTATTTATTTAGATTAACCCTCCCCCACAAACATTCCGCCGATCTCTACGGGTAAGCTACTCTCCGAGGCTGACGATGATCCGCCTCCTTCAAGACGGAACTCACGACCCCCTTTCTGGAGACACCCTTACGTGCTTCACGGCGAGTTCGTGCCGACCACCCTTCCCCCTCCCTCAGGAGCAGACAGCCAAATGCCACCCCTGATCAGGGCTACCGGCCAGGGCTGGTCTAGCAGCGACGGATTTCGAATTGCTTCCCTGATAGGCTGATACACTTTGTTGTACGTCGCTCTGGATAAGAGCGTCTGCCAAATGCCTATAATGTAATGTAATGTAATATAGGCAGCTCACACTCATAAAGGACCAGGCAAATACGGGTGCGTTAGACCGCTACGCTGTCTGCCAGCCCCTGGTGTCTTCAATTTTGAAGTGCTGAATTAATGAATGAATGAATTATGTATGTATGCCAATTCTTTTTACAAGTCTGTTCTGGGATCAGATTGCTTTGCGGCAATCACGTAACCACCCAACAGGAAACTCGTAGCGATTTGACAGGCTGCAATCACTGACCTGATCAGTATCGCCGGGGAAGGGGCGTGTGACGTTTAATCGTCTCCGAGACAAACCAGCCGAGAAACAATTTTTTTATTTTTTATCCACGGTTTATTTTTACAGAACGCAAATGCTTATGTGCTTCTTTCGGCACACCTTGGCTTTAATGAAAAATTAATTGTACAAAATTTGCTTCTGTGGTTCGCTCCTTCCTTCAGCTATATGACATTCCGTCCATATTTTGTGGACATGATTGTCAGAATTGATTGAACAATTGTTTGACATGTATCTTGAAATGGGGGGGGGGTTCGACCGCTTGGTGGAGGAGTTCTGAAATACCTGCAAGATTTTAAACCCAAGATTTTCTCTTGGCCCTACAAATAAAACTTAATTTGAAACCCAAGCAATTGATCGGCAACAAAATAAATATACAGTACATTGATTTTCCCCGGGCGAAAGCAATGATCCATCCCATATGAATGAATGCATGATCTGTACCTAGTGGACTTACATTCAGGAGGCGTCACATAGACAACACCATGGAAGCAGAGCAACTGTGTGGAATTATCACAACATGTCTGCACAACAGGAGAAGTTAGCACAGGTCTGAAACTTTTCTTCACAGTAATGTGATTTATTTTATAAGCCATAGATCATTTAACAAGGTATTAGACCATTAGACTCTCCAGGGGACAGAGAATACACATTTTCAGAATCACATTGTCAAGCTGACTTATCAAGTAAAAAAAAAAAACGACACTCAAAATAACTGAGATTTGGATCAATCAACAGTGACAGTAAAAAAGTTATTTGACGGTGGTGCAGTGGATAGCACTGTCGCCTCACAGCAAGAAAAGGCCGGGGCCTTTCTGTGTGGAGTTTGCATTTGGGTTTCCTCCGGGTATATCCAAAGACATGCACGTTAGGCGAGTCTAAATTGCCCAAAATGGTGTGTGTGCCCTGTGAAACCTTCCAGGTGTATTCCTGGCAAATGGGAGCTCCAGCACCCCCCGCGACCCTGACCAGGACGGCTTAGACAATGGATGGATGGATGGATGGACAGCAAAATCTTAAATTAGTCCCAGACTTCCCACTCTCTGACTCGTGTTGTGCGTAAGTGTTGTTCAGTATTGACTTGACCCCCCCCCCCAGACTGCAGCGGCCAGGATGAGCAGCTATCACTGGTCTTCACCATCGCCTCCATGATGTCCAGATTCTTCATTCTTCCCAACGGATTCTTCTTTGACCACTTTGGCACCATGGCAACAAGAATTCTGGCAATGTGAGTTCATCAGCATGCAGCAGATACAGAAACAATACACTACAGTACATTAACACTGAGAGAGAGCCATTAACACTGTACTGAGAGAGGGAGAGAGAGAGACATTAACACTGTACTGAGAGAGGGAGAGAGACATTAACACTGCACTGAGAAAGAGGGTTAATAACAGTGTTTGTTATGTTCATGCGAAAGATGATTTAGGATTGACAGAGCATGACTAAAATTAAATAAAATTAAAATTCCTATTAATATTTCACATAATGTTTTGATTCTATGATTCACTTTCTCAGATTGGTCTTTACCACTGGCAGCTTGCTGATTGCCTTCTCAAGTGCAGGTACATTTCAGATTTTTTATTTGCTGTATTTATTGTTTTTATTTGAGGGTCAGCTGATAACTCATTTGTGAGTGGTAGTGGTAACCTGGGTCTTATTCAAAAGCACAAAAATGTTATATGAAGGTTTTAAAACAGAAACAGGACTGAACTGAACATAGGGTTGCAGAATATTGCAGGAATGGGGGCTGAGAGGGTGATTGTGTGCAGCTTTATATTGTGGCCAAAAACATTCTTTTAACTCGCAATACATGCCTCTTCAACCTCCACCACAATCACCGCATGCACTTCTGTTGCTCTGGTGGTGTATACACAATTATATTTTATGTCATTTTATTGTAGTGAAAGTTCAAAATATTTAACTAAGCAACAACCAAGTGTTCATAACTACATGCATAAAAACTGGGCAAAGGTGAGAAATATTCCATCTGCGACAGACGAAATGAACAATTCCAGTATCACTCAAGTGCATTGTATGTGCCACAAAATGTTAAGTATACTGTGGCAGCCCAAGGAAATGGCTGCCGGGTCCTTCAGCACAGGGGAGCCAGACAAACTACATTTCCCAGCAGGCCGCAGTCCAACACCTGAACGGAGTAAAGGGATTGGGACTAACGACCAGCTGAAGGCCATTTCGAGGCAATCTCTGGGCTCATAGGCCTATTTAAAGGACTGACTCACAGCACATGTCAAAAGGAGTAGGAAATTGTGTTGGAGAGTAGGAAAGTGTGTTGGAGAGTAGGGAAGTGTGTTGGAGAGTAGGAAAGTGTGTTGGAGAGTAGGAAAGTGTGTTGGAGAGTAGGAAAGTGTGTTGGAGAGTAGAGTGAGAACCGTGATGTCTTTTGACCAGCCGGGAGTTAGAAAGAGAGAGTGGAAAAGTGTTTTGGGATTGTTTCTTGTGTTTGACCTGGATTGTGTAAGGACCCCCTTTGGATATTGACTACGGACTGGATTGCGGAACGGAACTGGACTTAGGAATTGGATTACGGACAACGACAACGAGCTAAGGATTGTGTTTATATGTTTTGGATTCCCCTGAATACCCCGCCCTTTGTTTTGTTTGTCAGTATTTGTTTATTAAATTATCGTTTTGTTTATATTACTGCCTCCTCCGGGTTATTTACCCTGCCTACGCCCTCTGCAAGGTCCATGCGTGTCGCCCAACCCTTGGGGACACCACAATACTTAGTAAAAAGTATGCACACCAAATTTGAGTGTTTATTTCAGATAAAATGCATATTTCTCTCTTTCTCTCTCTCTCTTCTACACAGAGTTATCAGTTTTAATCTTTCCTGCTCTTTCCTGTCTGAACGTAGCTGGGCTGTTACTCTTTGTCACAAACATACAGGTGAGCACAGTTCTGTTATTCTTTGTCACAAACATACAGTTAGACCAGTGCGAGTGTAACGGAGTTGGTTCTGCCTGCAGCGAGTTTTAAACCAAGGATCTCAATGCGACAAGAATGACGATTAACCCACTGAGCTAAAGACTCAAGTCCCTAACTTGAACTAATCATACTCTTTTTGACGTCACCCTTTGCAGCGGGCGCTCATGCGCTCAACTTTAACTCACGCCTTCTGAGCTCCACTATACGAGCCAAGCCAGAATGGGGTCAAATACTTATTTCAAATACTTTAACTCTTTAGATTATGTTATTTTATGATATTCCTGCAGATCCCTGATAATGAACCAAAGAGTACAATCATATGCAATTTTTTTTCTGCATATTGGTGAAACACACAGAAGGTGCGTTTCTCGGCAAACATGTTAAAATGACCGGAACTATGGATAAACCCTAGACACATTGCACAGGTAAAAAAAGAAGCCTTAAGATCTGGCTTATTGAGATCCTTACAGGTTACTAGCACCTGTCTATACCAAGCTACTTTTGTAGTTATTGAAGATATCATTATTGGAATATGTATATGACAATATTAATTATATATTTTATGTCTCAATTAATGAACCAGCCTGAATCATTTTGACCTTTCACCACATTAATGGCACCATTGCCTGGAGCATGAGCAAAGTGAGGTTTTCTGCACCAGCTTGGCTTTGTGCTCACTATTTGTTTGCTTCCCCCCAAGATATCAAATATTTTCGGCTCCTACCAATCCATCATCGTAACTTTAATCAGCGGAAGCACAATGTCCTCCCCGGTCGTCTTTCTCATCATCAAGGTAAGACCTTTCCTCTGATGTGTTATAAAAGTACAAATCTAAAAAATGTATATTCAACAAGAAAATAAATATATATATATATAAACATTGAACAAAAAGTTCAGAAATTTGTGTTTGGTAGATTATTTCTCTGTTGTAACAATGCTTCTTGGCAATACATTTTATACCGTTGGAAAGCCTGTTTATTTATCTTTTAAATGGTGCCCCATTTGTAAGGAACATGCATTTGTAGTATGAGCAGCACAGCTGAGTATGTGGGCTGTGCCCATGAAAAATTTGCCAAATCTTCTCTGCCAATGCCAAACAGCTTACTCTGCTGTTGCTATTGACTCTTGTTTGGTGGATTGGATGATTGAAGTCTATCAGTAACAGGGAAGAAACAAGACATATTGGCAATTTTACAATTTATTCATTTAACAAACAGTCAGGAGCCTCAGTAGCGTGTGGAAGAACCATACACAGCCACAACAGCCTGGCACCCTCCTCCTCATGCTGGTCACCAGCGTGGTCACACTGCTGTGGGATGGCATTCCACTCCTCAACCAGGATTTGTCGCAAGTCAGCCAACGTGGTTGTGTTGGTCACTCTAGCACAAACAGCATGCCAAAAGCTGATCTTACAAGTGTTCAATTGGGTTGAGGTCAGGACTGTTGGCAGGCCATTCCATTCTCTCTACTCCCAAATTCTGGAGGTAGTCTCTGATAAACCCCGCTCTGTGGGGGCGAGCGTTGTCATCTTGGAGGATGGAGTTCAGTCCCAGACTGGTTGCAGAATCTCATCTCGATATCTCTCTGCATTGAGATTGCCTCCAATGATGACAAGCCTCGTTTTTCCAGTGATGGAGATGCCGCCCCACCCCATCACACTGCCTCCACCAAAAGGTGTTACTCTATCGGTGCAGCAATCAGCATAGCGTTCTCCCCGTCTTCTCCACACTTTGACCCTACGATCCAACTTCTGTAGGCAGAATCTGGACTCATCGCTTAACATAACGTTCCTCCACATGTTCAGGTTCCAGTGCAGGTGTTGCCGATGTGACGGTGTTGGTTCTGCCCACAGCGAGTTTCGAACCGAGGGATCTCTGATGCGACAAGAGAGCGATTAAGCTCGCTGAGCTAAAGACTCAAGTCCCTAGCTCCAGGAACTGATTGCACTCTTATCCACGTCACTCTGCAGTGGGTGCTCACGTGAGCCCATCCGCTACACCGACACCAGCGCAAAAGGGCCTGATGGTGAAGGGCAGTCATGGCAGGCCTCCTGGCAGCCCTATGAGCCCAGAGATTGGCTGCGTGCAGTCTGTTCCGGATTGTCTGGGCCGAGAGCCGTGTGCCATATCGTCCTGCAAACCTTGACTGCAAATCTGTAGAAGACAGCCTACGGTTCCTAAGTGCTGAAAGGGTGAGGAACCGGTCTTCTTGGGGTGTCGTCTTCTTGGGTATACCAATGGTATACAATTTCCAATGGTATACAATTTATTGCCAAGAAGCATTGTTACAAGAGAGAAATAATCTACCAAACACAAATTTCCGAACTTTACATAAATAAATAAATAGTCACCTGCACGTTGTGATGCTGCTATGCCACATCATCAGGTGTTGAAAGCATGTTGGCTACTTAAAACCTTTAATGATGTAAGGGAGTATTTACCCAAACGTGCCGTATATGGTATCCTAACATGTTTGAAAGTGTGCTGTATGTTGTATCCTAATGTAACAGAGTTGGTTCTGACTGCAGCGAGTTTCGAACTGAGGATCCCAACACCACAAGAGACACGATTAGCCCGCTGAGCTAAAGACCCGAGTCCCCAGCCTAGGGAACTAATCGTACTCTTATCGATGTCACTTTCTGCAGCCGATGCCTATGTGCTTAACTCACGTCTTCTGAGCTACACTACACTAACATGCTGAAAGTGCATTCTATATTGTATTTTGTTCATTTCTTTTTATTCATTTTATTGTTGGATTTTAAAAATAAATAACTTATTTTTTTAACATATCTTAGACAGTTTCTGTGCTTCAGAAAGAAATAATTTGTGAAAATAAAATGAAATAATTGTAAATCTTTAAATCAAAAATAAATATTCATCAAACAATACATGTATTTATATCTTAAATCGTGGGTTTCAAAATAAATATTTAGCTTATCTCTTACATCTTGGAAAATCCCAAATACCCCTTTTACATTGAAAGTTCTGTTCACCTAGCGATGAAGCCTAAACATTCTGATTCGATGCAGCTTCAGAAAATTCATTAAGGGGTGTAACTAAGGAAGACACTGTGGCAATGGGGCATTCTGTACTGTAACACAGCCACCGGTAAACTCCTGTTACCGACCGGAACCTCCTGCGGTTCAGAAGCAGAGAAGACAGGAGGAACACAGGAGCTGAGCATCTGATGGGTCTAAAGAATCTGGTTTCAAAAATAAATATATAGCTTAGGTCTTAAATCTTGGTTTTAACACTTAAAACAATTAAGTATATATTCTTAGAAATCTATGTTTAAAGTGACATATTTAGCAAACAAAGAGTTGAGGGTCTTGTGCTGCAGCTGTGAAGCATGGTGATGTAAGATCAAGGCTGACCGACAAAATCAATCCTGATGGTTTATATAAATGTATAATCGTCACAACTGACCACATACGCATGTGGCAAGGAGAATGCCGTCCCATAAGATAAAGTACTTGGTATGGTCACATAAATATAAATGTAATATAAATATATAAGTTAAATATTAAATCTTGGTTTTCACTAAACATTTATTTTTGAAATCCAGATTCAGCATTCAGCATTCAGCAAAGTACTTATATTTTAGAGGTTAAATGTTTCTTGATCCATCCATTATGACATAAAATTCAATATGGTGGCAATATCTCTCCATCTCAGATCCTGCATGAAAGAGGGATCTCTCTGCGCTCTTCTTTCCTCTTCATCTCCGGCTGCAGCGTCATCCACCTCCTCCGAACTTTCTTCCTCATGCCCAAGACTCACATCCCTTACCCACTGCCTGAGGGCTACACTTATGGGTACAGACTACAACTCCCACACTGCCCTGGGGCATACATATTCATTAATCCTAATCATACCCACTGCCCGAGGACTACACTTGCGGTTACGGACTACAACTCCCACACTGCCCTGGGAAAAATATATTAATTCATCCTAACCATACCCACTGCCTGAGGGCTACACTTACGGGTACAGACTAGAACTTCAATATTGGTATTGACAGTATCAAAAACTAGGGGATAGAAAAGCTATAGTGCTGTAATTATAGTGCTACAGTGGTGTGATTGTGAATTTATTGTACACAGTCATATACGCATTGTTGCTGCTATAACACAGACCAAGTCAGATGTGATTTGTCTCAAACGTCATTGCTTACTTTCTGACAGGATGAGCTGCTGTGGCCAATCCAATAGCATGGTGCCACAGGGGGCGGGGACTACAGAGTCCAATGGGATCGTGCAGAGGGAGATAGGGGCGGTCCCTCAGGCAGGAGACACACAGCCATCTGAAAACACAGCATCGAATGGTGACTGGTTTTGTCCTCTTTGATTATTTCTTGCTCATGTTTTCTCCAGGGGATCTTGGGTTCTACTTTGAATTGCCAAGAATTTGGGACCCAAATGAGACACACATGAGTATACAGTTAATTCACTAGCTCTACCTCCTGTGTGGACCCCCTAAATACATAATCATGTGACGTCATTGCTGTGTTATGTCATTCACCTGTTCTCGTTATGGTGCGCTTCAATGTATCCAATAGACGGTGGTAAAATCATAGATATAAATACCCCCCACCCCTGCCATGTGTTAGCCGGATGCCGCTGGCCCAGACCCTAGCTGCTGGTTCCATCCCCCGCCCTGCCCTGGTATCTGGAGGGATGAGGTCCACCCCACTCCTACACTTAGAATGCCCTTCCAGTGGTCTGTTAAGCCACATGAGCCTCAAGGACTATTTGTGTTGTTTTTCTCTGTATCCCACAATTTTCCAGGAGTTCATCTCGACCGCCTTTTAAGGGGTCAGGGAATAATTTTCCAGTTTCCTACATTGGCTCCAATGGTTTTCTGGTTTTTTGATTCCCTCTGGAAAATGCCAATTGTGAAGCGCTGTGTGACAACCTGTTTGTAAATGGCGCTATACAAAAATAAAGATTGATTGATTGATTGAAATACGTAAATGCCGCATTGGCTGCTGTTGTATGTTGCAGCGATTCGCCATATTGGAGCGGGCAAGATCCGCGTCTAAACAAACGTAAGTGTATTGAGAGATAAATCTACTGTAACTCAGTTAATTCTCAACTAATTTTTGTGACATTGCATGCAGGTTACTTGATTTCCAATTTTCCGCAGAAGTTAAACAGCATTTGGCTGTACAAATAGGAGGAACCATACAAGCAAGTCTTGTGGGATAACTTTTCACAGGTAAGTGGCTATTTCACTATTTCACTGTCATTTAAAGCTGACGACCTGACGTTGAATGACCGACAGCTATCGCCATGATGATGATGATAACAGTGACAAAGTGATATTTACTTGATAGTCATCTAATTCGTGCGTGCGTGCGTGCGTGCGTGTGTGTGTGTGTGTGTGTGGGGGACTGTGGGAGAATCAGATCTCAGACAGGGCCAGTTTGAGTCTGAGGTAAATAAGGTTTATTGTATGCAACGCAAAATTAGATACAAAAATCTGGCTGGTTTGCGCAAAAACAGCTGCCTCGTCTCTTGAGACCTCTTATCCCATCCTAAACCCCTCCTCATGTGAAGCCGAAAGTCATTAACACACCCACTTTGACTCAACTCCTCCCCATGATCTCATAGCACATTCTCTATACCCCAATTGTTTTCCTTCTGCTCTTATCCATTAACATTTTAATGTTTCCACCACATGTTGTCTATTCACTATTGTTTCTTCCCCGGCCCCTATCTATTTATATCTTTATGTTCTCCCCCCTCTTTTCCCCCATTATTCCTCTGCCCTTCACTCTTCAATACAAAGAATAAACAGTCACTTAAGCTGACCTACCTACATACTATACATATTAAAACATGCGTTAATAATGCTATTTGCTAAATGGCTATACCAGTAATTCAAGAAGATACACCATCAGATAATGTCTACTCACTAGGATACATCATTAGATAATGTTTGTAAGGACAGAGTAGGGACAGACCACAGATTTGGGTCTATTCTGGTGGCTCCTAAGCTTGTCATGTGTGTGTGCGCCCCTCAGGCAGATTCTGCCTAGGACTTCACACACAGACCTGTTGTGCGAGTATCATGAATGAACCATTGACTACAACCTTTTAGTGTTTATCCTTCCATAATAGCTTGTAAGTGTATCATGAAGGTATCATGAGGACAAACTCCCCCTTTTACTCTTCCACAGGACGAGATAATAAATTGATAAATCCACACCTTATGTGGCTTCCGCAACAACGAATTAGATGACTATCAATTAAATACCACTTTCAGTCACTTGGTCATGCAGTGGTCCAACTAGCTAACGTTATGTACTGTTGGCATCATCATGGCGATAGCTGTCGGTCATTCAACCTCAGCTTTAAATGACAGTGAAATAGTGAAATAGCCACTTACCTGTGAAAAGTTATCCCACAAGACTTGCTTCTATGGTTCCTCCTATGTGTGCAGCCAAATCAAGTAACCTGCATGTTATGCAGAAATTTCTGTCGTTTATAACAAGCCAAATGTCACGAAAATTAGTTGAGAATTAAGCGAGATAAAGTAGATATTATCATCATACAAGTCTTCAAAACGAAAACAAGGTAAAAAGGTAGAACCGAGTATTATTTACCTTATTTACGCAGCCAGCTAAAAACAACAACTGCGAAAAAGTCATGTGCGGTCTCAGCTGTTGCCTAGAAACCGTCTATAAAGAGCGCTGCTAAGGACGTGGCTGGTTCTGCACGCAGCGGGTTTCGAACCGACGGATTTCGAGGCGACAAGAGAGCGATTTAGCTCGCCGAGCTGAAGACTCAAGTCTGTAACTCCGGGAACTAATCGTACTCTTATCCACGTCACTCCATGCGGGCGCTCACGTACATGGGCACATACAAACAGTGCAGTCGATAACACAGAAATAGGACGTTATCATGCACATGGAAGCCTCACTAGCAAGTTCACTTTGAGATGATAAACGCTTTACTCTGGAAGGAAATTGCATTGTGTAAGGTTAATACTCTGGGTATGGTATGGCACCATACGGTAGCTAGCTAGCTAGCTAACGACAGATACCCAGATAACGTCAGCTACGTTAGAACCAACACCCATCATCTGGCAACCAAGAGCTAGCCAAATTATGAAATAAACAACTGCACACAAATGAGCAATACGAATGTTTATTTCCTCATTCCATTACAAACCCCCAAACACATAGGTCTATATCGCAGTGTCAAATAAGTTGTAGGTTTTTAGAGAATACAGGCAGAGTTACTTCCGGACAGCTTTCCGGTGTGGTCAGATATTGGACATGACTACTGGATGTTTTTTCACCAATTCTGTGCTTGGACTGCCGACGTTTTCCACGACGGACGTTGTTTATAATGTTGAACTTAAAAAAACAAAAACTAAAGATTGTAAATTAGATAAGGAATACAAATTATTTTGAGAAGTTAATCTGCAATGATGAAGGTAATGTTTGCATGCTAGCCGGTAAACTGAGCTATTTTATCATGCAGTTAACGTCAGCACACACAGCTAGCTAGCCATCTAGTGAGAGGTTTCATTCTGCAATAGATTCATTTTCAACCATTCTATAACTACAGCTAACATTTTCTGTTTGTACATTGCAAAGTGAACAATAGCAAAACCGGTATCTAGCTAGGTATGTAGCCTACCGTTAGGCACATTGCTTGCCTATTACCAGAAAGCTAGCTTGGCTTACTACTGGCAAGCAAGCAAACCCAATGTGCAATTTGCAAAATGTGTAACTTTTGACAGTAACTTGTACAACTTTATGTAGTTAGCTGATATTGTAGCCTAACTGCTCTATTTTTCCCAATTATAGAGTAATCTAACCAGAAACATGTTCCTGTCTCTTCATGTAACGTTATGCTTATTTTTAGTGTAGTTTTAAATGTTGTAGCTAGGTTCTAGATGCCACCGTGGAGAAGAGCAAGGAGCCACACACACTTGAGGTCTCTCAAGAGACTAGAGACTCAAAACCCACCTCTTCAGACTCCACTACCACTGAACACTGTCCATCTAGTCAATCTGTCGTCACCACTGTTTACTTGTTCTACACTATTTAAAATTAAAAAAAACCCACTAACCTTTTCTTTCCCAGTGTTACAGGTATGATACGCAGACGCCTGCAATGATGTCTATTGCTGTATTACTGCACTGATCTTGTGCGCTAACTATGATTGTTCTTACCTTGTATTAATGCACATCTTGTAAGTCGCTCTGGATAAGAGCGTCTGCTAAATGCTTAAAATGTAAATGTAGGTCTAGTACAGGAAGCTGTCTGAATTCAGGAAAGTTTTGAAATCCAAAGTATATGGTTGCTTTTGCTTCGAAATGAAGCAAAAAGTAACGCGTCTTTGAAAAGTGCTGAAGCACCAGGAGTACCGCCCATTGTCCTTCCCCTCTTGTTCTCTTCAAATACTCATTGCTAGCTGTTGCTTAAGGCAATTCTCCTCAGAATTGCTCTTTTTATTAAAAATACCTACTTACCAAAAACATAATTATTCTAATTAAAAAAACCTGTAAAATCTGATATTTCAGGAGCTTAGGTGATGTATAACTTCTCTCTCTCTCTGTCTGTCTGTCTCAGTTATGAGTTTCAGGAGCTGTGTCCTGTCCTGGTTCTACCTGTTGCACCTGGTGTGGTTTTGTGCAATCCAGTTAAATACTTTTTTCATCATTGGGACCCTGAACGCTATGTTCGCCCGCCTGACCAACGGAGACCCCTCCCTCGGTACAAACACCCCCCAATTTAGATTTACTCTCTCAGCACTGAGATAATGTAGCCTATTACACCAGATGTATCTATCTACACTGTACTGTATTAACCCTCTCTCTCAGTGCAGTGTTAATGTGCTGTACTGTATTAAGTCTCTCTCTCTCTCTCTCTCTCTCTCTCTCTCTCTCTCTCTCTCTCTCTCTCTCTCTCTCTCTCTCTCTCTCTCTCTCTCTCTCTCTCTCTCTCTCTCTCTCTCTCTCTCTCTCTCTCTCTCTCTCTCTCTCTCTCTCTCTCTCTCTCTCTCTCTCAGTGAGCAGCTACACCAATGCTTTTGCCTTCACCCAGTTGTGTGGGATTCTCTGCGCTCCCTTGAATGGACTCATCATTGGCCGAAACAAAGGGAAGCCACGAGCCCCAGGTGAGTACAGGTATTACTTGTGAACAGCTGAAATAAAACCAGAGTAATGATGAGTGTTAATAAAGTAAGTATTAACAAAGCATTAACACTCTCTCTTTCCCCCAGGAGAGACAGAGAAGGAAGCAGACTTGCGTTCCTCCGTTCTCTCCCTCTTTCTCACTGCTCTCCTGTGCCTCCTCTTCTCCATCTGTGCCTCCATTCCTGTCCTCCCTCTGCAGTACTTCACCTTCGTCCTGCAGGTTCTCACTATGTCCTTCCTCTTCGGCGGGAACTCTGCATTTATCAGAATTGTGTAAGTGATATCAGCAAACGTGACTGTGGAGGGGTATCAGTGTGACTGTGGAGGGGTATCAGTGTGACTGTGGAGGGGTATCAGTGTGACTGTGGGGGGTATCAGTGTGACTGTGGGGGTATCAGTGTGAGTGTGGGGGTGTCAGTGTGACTGTGGGGGTATCAGTGTGAGTGTGGAGGGGTATCAGTGTGACTGTGGAGGGGTATCAGTGTGACTGTGGAGGGGTATCAGTGTGACTGTGGAGGAGTATCGGTGTGACTGTGGAGGGGTATCAGTGTGACTGTGGAGGAGTATTGGTGTGAGTGTGGAGGGGTATCAGTGTGAGTGTGGAGGGGTATCAGTGTGAGTGTGGAGGGGTATCAGTGTGAGTGTGGAGGGGTATCAGTGTGACTGTGGAGGGGTATCAGTGTGACTGTGGAGGGGCATCAGTGTGACTGGAGGAGTATCGGTGTGACTGGAGGAGTATCGGTGTGTTTAGAAGAGAACAATGTGTGAAAGAACTAATAAATCTCTCTCCCTCCTTTTCTTTCTCTTCCTCCCTCTCTGTGTAGTTTTCCCTCCTGCCATTATGGGAAGTTGTACGGACTGGTACTTTGCCTGTCGGGGGTGGTGCTGCTGCTGCAGTTTCCCCTGACCATCCTGGTGAATGATGTTCTCCAGGGAAACCCTCTCTACGTGAGTACAAAGCCCCATCCACAGCCTGTGTGTTCCCTGGCATGTAGGAGCGCACAAGAGCTGCTGTCCTATCTGCATGTGAAAGCTTTTCATCTCTTCACCCAAAGGAATCATATCTCACCACAACGAAGCCTTGTGATCTGTGCACATGGAGACATGGAAACCTTGTGCATGAACGGCAATGAAACTCTGTTGAGTCTGTGAGTTCTACAGACTGGACTGTCTGATGAAAAATCTGATGCAAATTACAATAATAATTCATTTATTCAATACTAAGATTTAAATACCTAAAACAAAAAGGTTTCAGTTATTGTGTGCAAGGTACAACCAGTCATGTATGTAGGTAATAATGAGCAGAAAGGCTCACATATTTTAACTTTACAAATCGTGTTACAGAACAGGGTCCCCATGGTCCTGGAAAGTCATTGAAAATATTTATCCTGAAAGATTATGGGAAGTACTCAATCCACTCTCCAGAAATTTCAGGGAAAATTTCCCAAATACCAAAAAAACGTGAGCAAGCAAAATACGTCCATCTTTCTTGCTAACTCTCCAGTATGTTGTCGCTTACTATCAAGTTTTTAAACAGCAGTGTGCTGATATAGTGCTATATATTTGGAAAGCTCCATGGTTTCTGCAATAACTCCACTACAATATACTGAAAAATGTATGAATTCACTACTGTAAGTCGCTTTGGATAAAAGCGTCTGTTAAATGGCATATTATTATTGTTACCAAAAGGCATCAGTCAGTGGAGAGTGGAGTGTGTATCTTGTAGACTCAAACTGTGTTGAAAGTAATGAGCCTCAAAATGTACTTCCACCTTGCTTCCAAATTAACCCTAAAAATCATTGAAAAGTCATATTAGAATAGGAGAATATCAATCTTATTTGAGCCTGTACAGTACCAGCTCAGTCTCTGCACCCCACTGCATACCTTTCTAGCTTCTGTGTTTCTCCCTCCAGGTGAATATCGGTCTCATTATTCTCAGTCTGCTGGCCTTCCTCCACCCTCTCTACGTCTACCTGCACTGCCGAAGACAGGCTGCACACCGCCTCCGTTTAAACAGTTAAAATAATTTTCATATGTAAATATAAAGCCTTTATGCTGGGGGGGGATCAAATATTACATGTCAATCTCAGTCTATTGAGAGAGGTAATGGAGTCTGAAGAGGTGGGGTTTTAGTCTCTTGTGTAAGATGGCCAGAGATTCTGCGGTGCTGATTGAGTGTGGAAGATCATTCAGGTCAGGGTCAGATCGCGAGGAGCAGCTACCGGGCGCCCAAATGGACGGGACAGTCAGTTTGCCAGCGGAGGCAGAGCGGAGTGGTCTAGCTAGGGTGTAGGGTGCGAAGAGTGTCTGGAGGTCATGGCTAGATAGTAACTATTTTTCCAATTTTAGTCCAACTTCCGCGAGGTTTGACTGAGTCCCCATAGTAACGACGGAAAGCATCCAACCTTCAGTCCAGCTGTCTTACACTTAGGGTTAGGGTTAGGGTTACCAGCTTGTCTTTGAAACTTACCACTTTAGCGGCAAATGCGCATGCGCGAGATCTGGGGAAAAAGTAGGGTTACTGTCTAGATCCGGTGATCTAGGAGGGAGCGGTTCCCCTTGCGGCCTGATATGCCAGCACTATCTATTTGAATTTGATACATGCTGCTATACGGAGCCTGTGAACTGTGGTGAGAGGTTGAATTAAAACCACTGAAGCGAAAGTATTAAATTTTAATCCACACAATTTTTATTTTTATTTTTTTAATAAAAGGCCAAGTGTTGTAAAACGGTTGCTTGTGACGCAGAACTGGAAAACAAAAAAAGTGCTTCCGGGGAAGCAATTTCGCACCGACGTTTGGGTGACCCACTGCTGCTAAACCAACATCAGAGCAGTGGGTGCGATTTATTGACCCCAAAAGTGGAGGAATCACTGATAATGGTTGTATCGGGTCAACCCATTATGAATACTTCCGAGTACAAATTGCTACACAGAAGGGATGCTATCTGGCTGTTCAGGTAGCCATGAAATAGCAATCGAGGGTAAATGAATAATGGAGAGTACTCAAATAGAAACACTGGTTCATTTTATCTCGCTAGATAGCTAGCCAGCCAACGAGCTAGCGAGCTAACCTAACTAGCCTTGCTAACATCTTAAATAACGTTAGATTAGTGATGCCTCTCAGGTTGAAAAAACCATAATGATGTGGATTTTAAACACACGGTTCAGAGTGAGTATCTGCATAGAACATCTTAAAAGAATATTTGTCATATATTTTTGAAATATGCAAACAATAGGTACTGTAGTTATCCTCATATAGGCTAATACGAATGACGTTTTTACACGAATTTCCGCCCAAATATGACATCACATCCGTGACCCGCAATCTTTCGCCACGCGAATCGAAGATTCGCCTAGCTAAATCCCGGTGTGACTGACGCATTTAGCCGTTGTGCCCATGTTATTGAACTGTTTAAACATGATTGTGTACTGGTTATTTCTGTGCTGTGCTTAATGTTTTATGTTGTATTGTTTTTGTTGCATTTTATGTTTTCTGTGTCAATGGGATTTTCCTGCTAAAATAAAACATACTTTTTAATTTGAGTATTTGTTCAGAATAAATGAATACTGTGGCCCATATGTGTGACCAAGAGATGAAAGCTCACTTGTAGTATTCTGAGATTCCTGTCATGATTACTTACTAAGTAAAAAATATTGAAACTTGAAGTACATTACTTGCAAAAAAATGTATTTGTTGAATTTGAGTGAATATTCCTGTAATATATTACAACTGCTTGGCATCCAGGTGATGTAGAGCACACAGCAATTTAGTGCTTGAACATTTGTTGTTATGGAAGTTTCACAAATATTTATCAAGAATAACTCCCCGTCGCGGCAGAGTCGGCTCTGGCCGTGAGTGCCACTAGGGGGCGGCAATAGGGTATATGTCGAGCATCACGTGACCAAACCGGCCTACTCACTTCCGCCAGTCAACAAGTTCAAGGTAGCCGCTGTCACTAGCTAAGTGAGCTGAAAATTAACGGATAATTTATTTTGTATATAGTCTATTACTCTATCTGAACTTTAAATTATTGGTGTTCTATTTTATTTTCATATATGAAATTTTCGCGAATAGGGTAAAATGTCTTTTTCAAGACGATTAACGTATCAGAAGCGGGCTAATCCTAATAGTGATTTCTGCTGTGTACCTCAGTGCGCGATGTCAGGGAAGTTCAACTCTGCTGTAAGTTTCCACCACTTTCCAAGAGACGAAAATTTAAAAAAAGTTTGGATACGTAATGTCAGACGTGAGAATTTGGTCATTTCACGAAGCACCACGGTGTGTAGCAGACATTTCACACTGTGTATCAGAAGCACCACGGTGTGTAGCAGACATTTCACAGTGTGTATCAGAAGCACCACGGTGTGTAGCAGACATTTCGCCACCTCCGATGTCAATCAGGGTTGGCGACGGCGGTTGAAAGAAGGGGCTGTTCCGGTGTTGTTTGCGTGAATGACTACTCTCTGCCGGTAGCCAGACCAAGTGTGTGGGAGCGAACACAACGGCCAGAGGATGAACAAACAGAGGAAGAGATGGATGTTACTTCGGTTCTTCGCTGCCACAATTATCATGCTAGACCAGAACAATACAAATAAAATAAAAACGATAGCACGGGTTGTTAATACTGTACCTTATAGTGATCAATTTTATTTTGAGAGACCTGATGAATAACATACTATTGTGCCACTAGATAATCAATGATTTACAAGAAACGATAATACCGTTACCCCAATAACCTTGCCTATACTCGTTTTTCAGCTGAAATGTATTAGACCTAACCAACAACACTGAACTTGAACAGCTGTTATTTTGGACTGATGCCTTTATCAAACTTCTCAAAATGGGAATGCTGGTATAAGTCGTGCCTTTTAAATCATGACGTCTGCTAAATGCTTAAAATGTAAATAATGTAAAATGTGAGCTGGCACGAGTTCGCAGAGAAGCGCATAAGGGTGTCTCCAGAACGTGGGTGGGCGAATTCTGTCTCAAAGTTTGCTGCCCTCTGAGAATTATCTTGCCTCGTAGAGATGAGCGGCGAGCTCGTGTGGGGAGGGCAAATCAAAATAAATAGAGGGTATAATTGGCCACTAAATTGGGAGAAACATTGGAAAAAATCAAACAAATTTAAGTAAAAAAATGTGTAAAAAAGGACAGGCTAAACCATCGCAGAACATACAGCCCCCAGCAACAGAATTCTCAGACCAACAGACAACACACACTCCAAAAACGATGCAGCAACACGTGGGTAGTCCAACATCCTCTCCATGTTTATACATTTAGACGCATATTTATTTTCATACAAAAATGTATTTTCATTTTCATTTCAGACCCTGACAGAACTCGAACTCGCCAGGTTAATAAATGCATAAATCTTTTCTATAAAGTGTCTTAAACTCACTGTGTGTCGAGTGTTTTTAGTGCATCACCAGCTGATACTTAGCATGTTGGAGGTTTGTGAAAAGATTCAACACAAAATGTACCCAACTCTAACTTCCGCAATTCTGATAAAGGAAACAAGGCAGGGAATGCAGAGGTCTGGGGGCAAAAACCAAAGTTTCACCTGAAACTAAACTACCATTCTACCATCATGAATCACTCACACGATGCTGATGAAGGCTGCGTTGCTTCGAAGAGGCACAGCTGCCACAGCTCATCCTGTCACAGCAAGGCCAAAGATGGGGTACAAGGATGGGGATGCCATCCTTTGTGAAGGAAATTCCTTCCACTGCTGAGACAAAGGCGCACATTTCATTGGTTCTCAGCTGACCCTCAAATAAAAATGATAAATACAGCCAATTAGAAATTAGAAATGTACCTGCACTTGAGAAGGCAATCAGCAAGCTGCCAGCAGTGACGACCAATCTGAGAAAGTGAATCATAGAATCAAATCATTATGTGAAATATTAATTTGAATTTTTAAACAAAGATTCAGGCACGGCAGCTGGGTGGCTCATCCAGTTCTAGTGTGTGGATGAGCCCCACGTTCTGCATCCTGTTAAGACACTGTTTTAGTGTGTGGATGAGCCCCATGGTCTGCATCCTCTTAAGACACTGTTTTAGTGTGTGGATGAGCCCCATGGTCTGCATCCTGTTAAGACACTGTTTTAGTGTGTGGATGAGCCCCATGGTCTGCATCCTGTTAAGACACTGTTCTAGTGTGTGGATGAGCCCCATGCTCCTTCCTAGATTAGTTAACTGACCATACCGACCATCTCCTTCTCTGTTTACTCTTCCTCCTGGCTCTCCGCAAAAGTAGATTCAAAACCTCATCTTCCTCTGCCAAATACAACTCATCTTCCACATACATTGTAACGTTGTTAACATCAGTCATCTCTGTTTTTTCGGCGTAAATAAATGGCAGTTTGCTCAAGCTGGTTACAATAGAGACGATGACATTGTCACTGAGTTGTGGAAAATATGAATTCTCAAAACTCGAAACGCCGTGGGACACAGTCGTGCGATGTGTCGTGGGGCACTTGTCGCACAAAGCATAAATTAACCTTTAGTGCCCTGGTTTAATTAACAAAGTAATAAACCTGTCAATGTTTGACACCATGTTTGTTTATAAGAATTTAGGTTAGGGTGGGCCACATTCTGTTTACCTGTACTGGATGACAAAAATGCACCTCCCCGACATTCCCTCTCTTAGGAACAATTAATTACCACCACAGTTGATGACTCAGTCTACAGTATTATTGTCCCACCACCTCAGGCGCCGTGACATGGCTCGCACACGTACCCTGGTAGGTGTGGGTGTGTGGAACTTAATAGTGTGCAGATTGCATTTACACATTTTACATTTTAAGCATTTAGCAGACGCTGTTATCCAGGGCGACTTACAAGATGCGCATAAATACATGGTAGGAACAATCATAGTACGCGCAAGAGATCAGTGCAGGAATACAGCGATAGACATCATTGCAGGTAGCTGCGTACCATACCTGTAACACTGGGAAGGAAAAGGTTAGTCGCAAGTGATTCCGTGGTCCTGACTGATTGTGGAAGGTCATTCCACCAGCGAGGGGTCAGGACAGAGAAGAGACGAGACCGCGAGGAGGGGCTGCCAGGCGCCCGGAGGGATGGGGCAGTCAGTTTGCCAGAGGAGGCTGAGCAGAGGGGTCTGGCTGGGATATAGGGAGTGATGAGTGACTGGAGGTATGGGGGAGCAGTACTTCTAGCTGCTTGAAAAGCAGGGGGGAGCCAGTGTAGAGAGGACAGTAGAGGGGTGACGTGGGTGAACTTTGGCTGGTTGAACACCAGATGAGCGGCAGCATTCTGGACGAGTTGCAGTGGCTTGATGGCACAGGCCGGTAGGCCTGCCAGCAATGAATTGCAGTAATCCAGACGTGAGATCACCAGGGCCTGGACCAGGAGTTGTGTGGCATCTTGGGTGAGGAACGGTCGGATCCTCCGGATGTTGTGGAGGGAGAATTGGCAGGTCCGAGTGATTGCTGCAATGTGGCCCAAGAAACACAGCTGGTTGTCCAGGGTCACTCCAAGACTCCTGGCAGACTGGGACGGAGACACTATGGAGCCTTCAGCGGTGATTGACGAATTAATCATCGGGGAGCCCTTCGCTGGGAGGAAGAGCAGCTCTGTCTTCCCCAGGTTCAGCTTCAGGTGGTGGGTGGACATCCATGCGGAGATGTCAGCCAGGCATGCAGAGATCCGTGTCGGGACCTGGGTCTCAGATGGAGAGAAGGAAAGAAAGAGTTGAGTGTCATTGGCATAACAGTGATAGGAAAAACTGTGAGCAGAGATAACAGAACCAAGTGACTTGGTGTACAGGGAGAATAGGACGGGGCCTAGCACCGAGCCCTGTGGGACTCCGGTAGAGAGAGGGTGTGGGGAGAGGAGAGGGATCCTCTCCAGGCCACCTGGTAGGACCAGTCAGCCAGGTAGGACTCGAACCATGTCAATGCAGATCCAGAGGTTCCCATCTCGACGAGAGATGAGAGCAGGATCTGGTGGTCCATAGTGTCAAATGCAGCTGACAGGTTGAGGATGAGGAGGACGGAGCTAAGGGATTGGGACTTAGCCACGTGAAGAGCCTCAGTGACCGCAAGGAAAGCAGTCTCTGTGGAGTGGCCTTCCTTGAACCCAGATTGGTTAGAATCAAGCATGAAATTCAAAGGAGGAGGGTGAGAAGTGAGGAAGAGGAACAATACCAAATCTCCACAGGGGGGAGATTAGTATACCTGTCCCTCCACCTCTACCTGTGGGTCGTGGAGTGTGTGAGAAGGTGTAGATTTGGGCGCTGGGAGCTCAGTGCTCCAGCTGGGCGGTGTTTATCTTGCTTAGGAGGGCAAGATAAGGCTGGAGCTGGAGTGATGAACTGAGAGGTCATAAAACGGTTGGGTTCCTTGACCGTTTTGAACCTCTGGCAGAGGAGCAGGGCTGTCTCAAATGCCCTCCTTCTGTTTGAACCAAGGGCCACTGCTCCAGATAATTAGCCCGCAAAGTATCAAGTGGGTTAATATCAGTGGGACGAAGACACTGTCGCCGAGTTGTGGAAAGTATGAATGCCCAAAACTCGAAACGTCGTGGGACACAGTCGTGCAATGTGTCGTGGGGCACTTGTCGCACAAAGCATAAATTAACCTTTAGTGCCCTGGTTTAATTCACAAAGTAATTAAACCTGTCAATGATGTTTGGCACCATGTTCGTTTATGAGAATTTAGGTTAGGGTGGGCCACATTCTGTTTACCTGTACTGGATGACAAAAATGCACCTGCCCGACATTCCCTCTCTTGGGAATGATTCATTACCACCACAGTTGATGACTCAGTCTACAGTATTATTGTCCCACCACCTCAGGCGCCGTGACATGGCTCGCACACGTACCCTGGTAGGTGTGGTTGTGTGGAACTTAATAGTGCTCGGGTTGGGGCGCCGGGAGCTCAGTGCTGGGTGTGTTTATCTTGCTTAGGAGGGAAAGATAAGGCTGGAGCTGGAGTGATACCAAACCAAGTTTCTCTCTCCAAATGCAAAAACACAGCCATGGTATGAGCTTGGACCAGATCTCCCAAGAAAAACAGGAATGTACAGTATATATTCATCTTTTCAACTACACAAAAAAATCCCCCAAACTAAAAAAAACAGAATTCAAGCCATCAACAGGTCACAACTTAAGGATTTGGAAGGGGTGGGGTTGGCTCCCTCCCACCTTAGCCCATGCATGATTCATTTATGATTTGGGGCCTGGTCCACTAATGGTAAGAACAATCATAGTTTGCGCAAGAGATCATATTTTTGTTTTGGGTCACTTACTACCACACAATATCTTTTCAAGGTCTCCATTGATATGTTCTTTTCATGTTGAGGATTGTGGTGATACCAAACATTGATGGGTGCCTGGAGGGATGAGACAGTCAGTTTGCCAGAGGAGGCGGAGCGAGGGTCTGGTTGGGGTGTAGGGTGTCTAGGCTTGATTTGTTGACCGTGACATCTTTCTTGCATGGTAGGAATTTTAGTGCTGTTCCACAGACGTTTTTTCACTTCTGGGAGGAACAATTTGATGTACCTATTCCCTGGAACAAAGTGTTTAACTTGACCAGGGTCCTAGTTTAACTATGTGGTTGCTCCTAGCACCCAGGAATTGTACTTCCCACTAGGGTGGCTTTCAGCTAAACTGTTCTTGACTACGGTTAACACTTTGTTGTACGTCGCTCTGGATAAGAGCATCTGCCAAATGCCTATAATGTAATGTAATGTAATTTATAATACAACAGTTGACTCTAAATGACGCATGCTCCAGATGAAGATTATTTATGAATTTCATCCTACAAGGAAAATGCTTAACATTTGGGGTATTGAGGGCTCTAAAAGTTGACGCTTTTGTGGAGAAGAGGAAGAAGATTTATTACATCTGTCCTGGTATTGTCCTGTAGTAGCACAGCTCTGGGTGTCAATACAAAATGGATTGTAGGACTTCACCTGAAGCTGTAGTGGTGGGGGATTGTAGTATCGACTGTAACATGCTGCACAATATAATAATACTTCTGGCCAAGGCCTTCATTTTTAAATCACAAAACCTTCATGAGCTACATGTAAACATTTTAAAGAAATATGTGAAACAATACTACATGCTAGAAGGAATTATTGCCAGGGAAGATGAGAGGGATAGCTTTACCAAAAAATGGCAAGTCAATATGAGGGCTGGGAATGAAACCAATAGAATGAGGAGATAGGATCGGGCATGTTTGCTTCTTGGGTTTTTTTCTTCTTGTTTTTTAAAAAATTTGTTCCTCAATGTGAATTGTCTGTTTTGTTTTCTTGCTGTGTTTTTCATTCATATATTTTCATATATTTTCCTTTTGTTTCTCTTCTTTGTTGGTTGTGTTTATTGATGTTTGTCTTTGGGGGAATGAGGCGACTCTTTAGGTACAACCCTATTGTCTTTTCCTTTTCTTGTAGTACTCTACTGAAATTGCCATTGTGCTATAAAATGATTGTGGTTGTAAAAGAAAGATAATTTTTTTTTAAAAACAGGGTCACACAATGTGGGTGCATGATGGCTGGTTTAAACAGTACCCCTGGCCCCACCCCATAGTGCCAGTCATCCAGTCGAGCTAGCCCGACTACTTTCATGCCCTGCTCAAAAACCTGCCCCACTTTGCTATCCTCCTTCTCTCTTCCCTTGGCATGCAACTTGTGTGCATTTGATGACACCCTCCAGAAGGAAACCATAGCCAGGAGAGGCAGAGAGAGAGAGACAGTGGTCAAACAGGAGGTTGACGGATTGAGAGATAGCACGGAGAGACAACAGCAGAAAGGCAGAGAGAATATAAAGAGAGAAAGGCAGAGACTGAAGCACAACTTCCCGCTGAGAGAACGCCAGACAGCAGAGAGGATGCTGGTTTGTCAGTTTGGAGGGATGCTTCGCTGGGTCACTCTTTTATCAGGCCTGGTGGAGTGTCTGTGTTTTGCCGGGATAGCTTTTGGCTGGGCCTCCATGGCAGTCATCCTAAAAAGGGAAGGCTACTTCAGCGACCTCTGCATCAACACCACTGGAGCCAACAGCAGCGTGTACACAGGTAAGTGTGTTACACAGAGCAGTGAGTGTGTTACCCAGAGCAGTGAGTGTGTTACTCCGAGCAGTGAGTGTGTTACACAGAACAGTGAGTGTGTTACACAGAGCAGTGAGTGTGTTACACAGTCGTATTAAGAGCAATGGGGAGGAATGAGATGACTAGGAATATGCAAGTTGTTGATTTCTCTGTATATTTATTAAACCTTGAAATGTAAAACTAGCACTTGGTGAATATCATGAGTGAACACCCCTGTAGGGCTTGCAATGAAAACTTGTATTCTAAACATAAGGAAATCCTGGTTTTTACATTTTTAAGATATATGCCGAAATATATGGAAAATTCTTTATTTGCTACACCAGCCTGTTCTGGGATTAGTTTTTTGCACTGGTTGGAGGTTGAACCACATCAGTGGGGTGAACTGTGGCCACCTAACGCTTAACGACAAACCCGTAGTGATTTGACAGGTTGCAATCACTAACCAGTGTACAAAGTTGAAATACCGAACCTCAGAAGTACAGTATGATAAGTAATTGTTAACATTGTTAATGTTCTATTGAATTTCAGCAATTATTTAAATATGTATTTGAATACAATCGAAACCAAGCAACCGCTGTTGTCTTTGCAAAATCCATTGATAATGCCAATATAATTTAATAAGGCCTCATGCTGGTGAATGTCGACATTCAATGATGAAGCCTAGGCTACGCTTGGCCGTCTACTCGCATGAGCATTGGGAGTTCCAGCGAGTTCCCCAGCTCTGTAATTGGCAGCTGCAGATGAAGACTGGGAGCCTCACCATGTTGGGCTCGTGGTGGACCCCTGCGATGGCCTCTCACAGCCACAGAGGCAGAACTGTGACAGTAAAACATGGGCAGTGGAGAGAGATAATGGCAGCCCTGAAGATTTCCACTCGGGCTACACAGTAGCCCCTGTATCTCTGTCCTGAGCACAAACAGCTGAACATTGTCATTCTGCAGTACATGAGTACATGTGTACAGTACATTAATGACCTCTAACCCCCCCTCCCCCAGACTGCAGCGGCCAGGATGAGCAGCTATCACTGGTCTTCACCATCGCCTCCATGATGTCCAGATTCATCACTCTTCCCAACGGATTCTTCTTTGACCACTTTGGCACCATGACAACAAGAATCCTGGCAATGTGAGTTCATCAGCATGCAGCAGATACAGAAACAATACACTACAGTACATTAACACTGAGAGAGAGAGATTGAGAGTGAGAAACATTAACACTGCACTGAGAGAGAGAGAGAGAGAGAGAGAGAGAGAGAGATTAATATAATATGATAATATATGCCATTTAGTAGATGCTTTTATCCAAAGTGACTTAAAGTAATGAATGCATACATTTTTGTGGTCACAATGGGAATCAAACCCACAACCTCAGCGTTGCAAACGCTATGCTCTACCTACTGAGTCACACAGAACCACTGCACTGAGAGACATTAACACAGCACTGAGAGAGAGAGACATTAATACTGCGCTGAGAGAGAGAGACATTAACACTACGCTGAGAGAGAGATTAACACTGCACAGAGAGTGTTAATACAGTATTTTTTATGTTCATGAGAAAGATGAGTTAGTTATATATTTTTATTTATTTATTTAACCTGGTAAAAGTCCCATTGAGATTCACAATCTCTTTTGCAAGGAGACCTGGACCTAATTTTACCCAATTGGACAACAATAAAAAAATGCAAATTCTATTAGGAGAGGGGCGTGGAGCACGTTTAGCCGCCAAGTATGTGACAGCATGTCACAACCTGAGGGGCAAACAGTGAGGAGAATGTCAATAAGAAGATTCAAAATAGCTTCCTATCTTTTTTACTGACATTAATTATGTTGTTGTTGTTTATGTTGTGTTATTTGTCATGTTATTTTATTTAAATGTTTGTTTGAATTGCTTTGGCAATATTGTAACCATACAGTCATGCCAATAAAGCATTTTAATTGAAAAAATTGAATTGAGAGAGACAGACTGGTCAGACAGACTGCATGCAAGGTCAGGTCATGCAAATTGGGCCAGAATGCTGCCGCACGTCTGGTGCTCAATCAACCTAAGTTGATCACCACGTCACCCCTCTACTCTCCTCTCTGCACTGGCTCCCTATCGCAGCACACATCAGATTCAAATCACTGGTGCTGGCTTATCAAGCGGCTAGAGGAACTGCTCCCCCTTATCTCCAGTCACTCATCACACCCTACAGCCTAGATCACACACTGCCCCGTGTTTTCATTCCTCCGCTCCCAACCTATCATCTGCATCAGTCAAGGTCACTTCCACCAGCGTGGTTGGGTCAGGACAGAGAAGAGGCGAGATCGCGAGTGAGCAGTCCTGCCAGGCGCCCGGAGGGATGGGGCAGTCAGTTTGCCAGAGGAGGCGGAGCAGAGGGGTCTGGCTGGGGCGTAGGGAGTGATGAGTGACTGGAGATAAGGGGGAGCAGTTCCCCTTATCAGTAGATTAAACACCAGATGAGCGGCAGCGTTCTGGGCTAGTTGCAGTGGCTTGATGGCACAGACCGGTAGGCCTGCCAGCAAGGAATTGCAGTAGTCCAGACGTGAGATCACCAGGGCCTGGACCAGGAGTTGTATGGTCTCTTCGGTGAGGAACGGTCGGATCCACCGGATGTTGTGGAGGGAGAAACGGCAGGTCCAAGTGATTGCTGCAGTGTGGCTCGAGAAGCACAGCTGGTTGTCCAGGGTCAGTCCAAGACTCCTGGCAGACTGGGACGGAGACACTATGGAGCCTTCCACAGTGATTGACGCATCAATCATCGGGGAGCCCTTTGCTGGGAGGAAGAGCAGCTCTATGGTGTACAGGGAGAATAGGACGGGGCCTAGCACCAAGCCCTGCGGGACTCCGGTAGAGAAGAGGGTGTGGGGAGAGGAGAGGGATCCTCTCCAGGCCACCTGGTAGGACCAGTCAGCCAGGTAGGACTCGAACATGTAAATGCAGATCCAGAGGTTCCCATCTCGACGAGAGATGAGAGCAGGATCTGGTGGTCCATAGTGTCGAATGCAGCTGACAGGTCGAGGAGGAGGAGGACGGAGCTAAGGGATTGGGACTTTGCCACGTGGAGAGCCTCAGTGACCGCAAGGAGAGCAGTCTCTGTGGAGTGGCCTGCCTTGAACCCAGATTGGTTAGGATCAAGCAGGTCATTTTGTAGGAGATGAGCAGACAGTTGATTATAGACAGCACGCTCAAGTGTTTTGGAGAGGAATGGGAGGAGAGAGACAGGTCGGTAGTTTGAAATGACAGCAGGATTTAGAGAGGGTTTTTTGAGGAGGGGGACAACATGAGTGCATTTGAGGGAAGAGGGGACAGAGCCAGAGGAAAGAGAGGAGTTAATAACATTGGAGACAAAGGGGAGGATGTCTATAGCAATGGAATGGAAGAGGGGGGAAGGAATGGGATCAAGAGGGCAGGTGGTGGGACGGTGGGAGTGAACAAGTTGAAGGATGTCTGAGTCTGGGAGGGGGGAGAAGGAGGACAGAGGGGTGAGAGGTTTAGGTAGCGAGATGGGTGAGGGAGAATTAGGTGAGGGAGAGGATGGGGGGGAAGGAGTTGCGAATGTCATCAACCTTCTCGCGAAAGAAGGATGCGAAGTCATCCACGGTTAGAGAGGAGGGAGGTGGAAGGTATGATTGAAGTATCCACAAATTGGTCTTGTAATTAAATATACGGCAGTGACTCAGTCTGTGCGGGTGAAGGGAAGTCCAAACGGCCATAGCATAAAAAGTACAATTTGTTACAAATCTCAGTGCCCCAGCATGACACAGACACAGCATAACTGAATCCTGATTAAATCCCTCCCTCCCTACAGAAATTAAGCGTCACTCTGCAGCCTGCACTGGAACAGTCTGCATTCAATACACATTCACACACTAGAACAGTGTCTTAACAGGATGCAGACCATGGGGCTCATCCACTCACTAGAACAGTGTCTTAACAGGATGCAGACCATGGGGCTCATCCACACACTAGAACAGTGTCTTACCAGGATGCAGACCATGGGGCTCATCCACACACTAGAACAGTGTCTTAACAGGATGCAGACCATGGGGCTCATCCACACACTAGAACAGTGTCTTAACAGGATGCAGACCATGGGGCTCATCCACACACTAGAACAGTGTCTTAACAGGATGCAGACCATGGAGCTCATCCACACACTAGAACAGTGCCTTAACAGGATGCAGACCATGGGGCTCATCCACACACTAGAACAGTGCCTTAACAGGATGCAGACCATGGGGCTCATCCACACACTAGAACAGTGCCTTAACAGGATGCAGACCGTGGGGCTCATCCACACACTAGAACAGTGTCTTAACAGGATGCAGACCGTGGGGCTCATCCACACACTAGAACAGTGTCTTAACAGGATGAGCCACCCAGCAGCCCCTCCCGAATCTTTGTTTAAAATTTCAATTGATATTTCATATAATGATTTGATTCTATGATTCACTTTCTCAGATTGGTCTTCACCACTGGCAGCTTGCTGTTTGCCTTCTCAAGTGCAGGTACATTTCTGATCTTTTAATTTGCTGTATTAATTGTTTTTATTTGAGGCTCAGCTGAGAACTAATTTGTGAGTGCTAGTGGTAACCTGGGTCTTATTCAAAAGCACCAAAATGTTATATGAAGGTTTTAAATCAGAAACAGGACTGAACTGAACATACGTTTGCAGAATGTTGCAGGTATGGGGGCTGAGAGGGTGATTGTGTGCAGCTTTATACTGTGGCCAAAAACATGCTTTTAATTTACAATACGTTACCCCCCCCCCCCCCACCATCCTAAAGGAGACAATGTTCCCACCCCTACGACACGCCCACCTGTGTGTAGAAAATCATTCAGAGTGAACTTCCTGTTCAACGTCCTGTTCAATTTGAAACGTAACAGAACGTTCTGTCTAGTGAATGGGCATCTGGTTAAGCAGGTGGGAACAGGTGTAAGGGATTGTGCTGTCAGCCGTATGGGGCCTGGGGGATACAGTGCCAAACTAAATCCTTATGGTGGCAGGCGGTACTGCATGGGTAGCTTGGCTGAGCAATTCCACTATCATTCAAGTGCTTTGTATGTGCCACAAAATGTTAAGTATATTTAATAAAAAGAATGTGCAGTTATTTGAGCGATATATGCATCTCTCTCTCTCTCTCTCTCTCTCTCTCTCTCTCTCTCTGTCTCTCTCTCTGTCTCTCTCTCTCTCTCTATTACACAGAATTATCTGTTTTAATCTTTCCTGCTCTTTCCTGCCTGGGTGTAGCTAGGGTGTTACTCTTTGTCACAAACATACAGGTAAGCACAGTTCTGCTTCTCTTTGTCACAAACATACAGGTAAGCACAGTTCTGTTACTCTTTCTCACAAACATACAGATTAGAACAGTGTGAGCCAAACCAGACCAGGGTCAAATACTTATTTCAAAGACTTTAACTCTTTAAATGCTGCTCTTTGAAAATATTCCTGCAGATCCCTGATAATGTTACTAACCAAAGAGTACAATCATATGCAAGAATGTTTTTTTCTGCACATTGGTGAAACTGGAAAAACCAGGAACTCAAAATGCAGAGTGTGGTAAAATAAGAATATCTCCTGTTTGGATCCCATTTCTAAATTGCTTACTTTCATTGTTATTCACATTACGAACACAGTGGAGCAATGCACTATGGGATTGCTGGCTCTCTGGCTGCAAACTGTCCCAAAATTCATGCTTTCAAATTTTCCTTTTCGCACAAATTTCATCTTTCTAGCTTTATTTTCTGTCAGTGATTGCCTAAGACTGTGTCATGGTACTTTGTTGATTTTTACAACAGGGATGTTTTGCTGATGAACACTAAGGTGTTCAAATGAGGTGTCTTTGAAATGTGTATGAAGCTAGATAACCGATATATTTTTTCATTGATTTGTCCACAGTCATGGTCATGCACAGTAATTCTCAGGGTTTTCAAAGACTCTGAAATATGGTGGAAGCATGGCCGTACTATGGTTTTACAGACAACCATATGGTTTTGGTTGTCATTCCACCACCGAGGGGTCAGGACAGAGAAGATACCGCGAGAAGCGGCTGCCAGGCGCCCCGGAGGGATGGGACAGTCAGTTTGCCAGAGGAGGCGGAGCGGAGGGGTCTGGCTGGGATATAGGGAGTGATGAGTGACTGGAGGTAAGGGGGAGCAGTTCCTCTAGCCGCTTGAAAAGCAAGCACCAGGGATTTTAATCTGATGCCTGCTGCAAACCTTGTATGACCATGCCATGGAAAAATCAACCCTAAAAAACATGTATCTAGCTCCTTCAGTCTTTTAAAAACACAATTACAGGAAGAGTCTAATCTAAACCTAAAAGAGGTTTTAAAAGAGTAAAATAATTATAACATTTTTAAACCAATAAAATACCAGTTAAACGGCTATAACAAAATAAGTTAGTGATTTTAGAACAGGAACCAAAATCAAAAGCAAAATCAAGAGTCAAGATCAAAATCTAAATCAAAGGAGAGAGATGTTTTCAGTGGAGGATGAACTACAATAAATAAATAACATAGTGTAGTGAGGGAACACCTACACCTCAGCACTCTGAAGTCTTCTGTACAAGAGTATTGTTTCTCTGGACTCAGGGGCGCTGCCAGCAACTAAAAGGCCCCATTAAAAGATATGACACTGGGCCCACTAGCCTATCGATCACATTGGTAATATAACGGGACCAGAGCAGCGTTTGTGCTTCTGCAAGCCTCTTGTCTAGCCTGGTCAGATTCTGGCTGGCCAATGTGGTGAGACTTTGACAGCTCCATCTCATGGCTATTTAACAGTACAGAGTATTTTGGCTCTCACTGGCTCAGTCACACAGAAGCTGCGTTTGTCGGCAAACATGTTAAATAGACCGGAGCTATGGTTCAAACCCTAAACACATTATACAGGTAAAAAAAGAACAGTTAAGATCTGGCTTGTTGGGATCTTTATATCTTAATAACACCTGTCTATACCAAGCTACTCCAAAACTATTGAAGATATCATTATTGCAATATCTATATGACAATAATAATTCTATATTTTATGTCTAAATGAATAAGCTAACCTGAATCATTTTGACCTTTCACCACATTAATGGCACCATTGCCTGGAGCATGAGCAAAGTGAGGTTTTCTGCACCAGCTTGGCTTTGTGCTCACTAGTTGTTTGTTACCCGCAAGGTATCAAATCTTTTCGGCTCCTACCGACCCATCATCATAACTTTACTCAGCGGAAGCGCGTTGTCCTCCCCGGTCGTCTTTCTCATCATCAAGGTAAGATGTGATGTCAGATGTGTTATAAAAGTAAAAGTCTCAAAAACTGTACATGATATGCAACAACAAAATAATTATATATTGTGGCATTCCAAGGGGCAGGACGAGGAAATGGATGCCTGTCTCTTTACTTCTTGGGAGCCACTGGAGACCAAAATATATACATATATAAATATAAATAGTCACATGCACATTGTGTTGCTGCTAGGCCACATCATCATGTTGAAAGCATGTTGGCTATTTCAAATCTTTAATGAGGTAAGGAAGTATTTATCCAAACGTGCCGTATATTGTGTCCTAACATGCTGAAAGTGTGCTGTTCTGTGTATATTGTATTCTGTTCACTCCTTGGTGGGAGTCACAGATCATATCATATCATCAACACCTTTTAATCTATATTTTCATATTGAATTGAGAAATCTCTGAATATATAAGTACTTTCTTAATGTATGACCTATTTGTTAAGATTTAAGTCTTGGTTTCTAAAGTAAATGTTTATCACAGAAAGGTTTTAGTGCCTGGAGCAGCTTTACAAAGTGCAAAGGGCCAAAAGCAAAGTGCTTTACAGACATTAAAGAAAAGGAGTTGTATCATTTGTAACATTACACATCTTTTGCATTGTTTCTACATTTGGTTATGTTATGTTTACAAAGTATGACAGCCCTGCTATTCATAGCCTGGTTATGAAACGCTTACATGTAACCCTGAGGAAATGTTAAATGTTGTTTCTCGATTCATCCAAACTGGAATGAATTCAATATGGCGGCAATATCTCTCATCTCAGATCCTGCATGAAAGAGGGATCTCTCTGCGCTCTTCTTTCCTCTTCATCTCCGGCTGCAGCGTCATCCACCTCCTCCGAACTTTCCTCCTCATGCCCAAGACTCACATCCCTTACCCACTGCCTGAGGGCTACACTTATGGGTACAGACTACAACTCCCACACTGCCCTGGGGCATACATATTCATTAACCCTAACCATACCCACTGCCCTGGGGCTACACTTACGTGTACAAACTACAACTCCCACACTGCCCCGGGGCATACATATTCATTAACCCTAACCATACCCCACTGACTCCCATGATGCCCATTTCCCACACTGCCCCGGCACACAGACTATTCATTAAGATTCCCACTGACTCCCAGAAGGTCACACAGACTGAAGATTCTGCTCAGCTACGCATGACCCCTTAGTGCCAACTGCTGGACCATAAATGGTATTTACAGGATCCAGGGTTCATTGTTTTATCACTGTTACATACCGTGTGAAGCACTCTGGGATTTAAGTTCTTGCACCCCAAGAAAACTGGGGGATCCACAGTGGTGTGATTGTGAATTTATTGCACACAATCATATGCATTGCTGCTGCTATAACACAGACCAAGTCAGATGTGATTTGTCTCACACATTGCTTACTTTGTGACAGAATGAGCTGCTGTGGCCAATCCAATAGCATGATGCAGCAGGGGGCGGAGACTACAGAGTCCAATGGGGAGGTGCAGAGGGAGAGAGGGGCAGTCCCTCAGGCAGGAGACACACAGCCATCTGAAAACACAGCAGCGAATGGTGAATGCTTTTGCAGTCTTTGATTATTGAATTTCTTGCTCATTTCCTCTCCAGGGGATCTCAGGTTTTACTCTGAGTGGTCGAGAATCATTTGGGACCACAGCAGCCCTGTCTTAAAGAAAGTTCTTCTGGGGCTAGCAGGTAGCGTAGTGGTCTAACGCACCCGTATTTGGCTGGTCCTGTACAAGTGTGAGCTGCCTATCAGGGACATTGTTTGAAACCCGTCTCTGTCAGCCTGGCTCTGGCCGTAGCTTACCCCGTAGAGATGGGCGGCGAGTTTGTGGGGGAGGGTTAATAAAAAATAAAAATAGAGGGAAAAGTTGGCTTCCAAATTAGGGATAAAAACAAGGAAATCTCTCTCTCGCTCTCTCTCTCTCTCTCTCTCTCTCTCTATATATATTTTAAATCTTTTACATTTTAAGCATTTAGCAGACGCTCTTATCCAGAGTCACTTAGTTGTGCATTAATGCGTGGTATGATCAATCATTGTTCACGCAAGAGATCAGTGCAGTATTACAGCGATAGACATCATTGTTGGCAGCTGCATATCGTACCTGTAATTTTTGGAAGTTTTAAACAAGTATACATATACAAAAAGTTGTATTAAACATGTAGGCAGTGGTGATGGCAATTATTGGCTAGATGTACAGAATTCAGTGGTAATGGAGTCTGAAAAGGTGGGTTTTGAGTCTCTTGCGGAAGATTCAAGTGATTCCACGGTGCTGAGTGAGTGCGGAAGATCATTCTACCACCGAGGGGTCAGGACAGAGAAGAGGCGAGACCGCGAGAAGCGGCTGCCGGGCGCATGGAAGGATGGGACAGTCAGTTTGCCAGAGGAGGCGGAGCGGAGGAGTCTGGCTGGGGTGCAGGGTGTGATGAGTGACTGGAGATAAGGTGGAGCAGTTCCTCTAGCCGCTTGATAAGCCAGCACCAGTGATTGGAATCTGATGCGTGCTGCGATAGGGAGCCAGTGCAGAGAGGAGAGTAGAGGGGTGACGTGGGTGATCAACTTAGGTTGATTGAGCACCAGATGTGTTCTGGACCAGTTTGCATGACCTGACCTTGCATGCAGTCTGTCTGACCAGTCTGTCTCTCTCAATTCAATTCAATTTTTTCAATTCAAATGCTTTATTGGCATGACTGTATGGTTACAATATTGCCAAAGCAATTCAAACAAACATTTGATTAATAAATCAAATTTGTTAAAATATTCTATTCTAATGTTATTAAATTTTTCACAGTTCAAGAGGAAGTGCTTCTCTGTCTCTACCACACCTGTCATGCAGTGACCACATATTCTTTCTTCTCTTGGTAGCCAGGATTTCTTGTGTCTACCTTTCTCTATGGCTAGACTGTGGTCACTGAGTCTGTACTTGGTCAAGATCTGTCTCTGCTTTGTATCTCTGACAGTGAAGAGATACTCTGACAGTGAAGAGATACTCCGCCAATGTGTACTCTCTTTTTAGGGCCAGATAGCAATGAAGCTTGTTTTGTGTTTTGGTTTGATTGTTCCAATGTTCCAGATTGGTATTTTTAGTTTGTTTAACAATTTGGTTTACTCTGATTTGTGATTGTAAAGCAGTGCTATGAACTATGTTAGGTGTTATTTGGTGAGTAAGTCTCATGACCAGCTGACTGAGGGGATTCGTTTTGGAGTTCAGTTCTTGGTTTTGCAGTGCTTGAAATTGCAGAGTATCTTGGGGACTAGATTTAAGATGCATCCAGAATTTAAGTGTTCTTTTTTCAATGTTTATAATGAATGGGTATCGACCTAATTCTGCCCTGCATGCGTTGGTTGGTGTTTTCCTTTGGATATTAAGTATCAATCAATCAATCAATCAAATTTTATTTATATAGCACATTTAACATGACGCTCGTCAACCAAAGTGCTTTACAATACAGGTAAACTAAGGGTAAAAATAAACAGAAAATAAACAACCAACAGACATACAAAGGAACAGAACAAGGCAGGAGTCAGTGTCTCGGGAACGCTAAGGAATACAAGTGAGTTTTGAGCTTAGATTTAAAGGACTCGATGGAGGGGGCATATATAGTATAGTATCTCTCTCTCTCTCTCTCTCTCTCTCTCTCTCTCCTCTCTCTCTCTCTCTCTCTCTCTCTCTCTCTCTCTCTCTCTCAGTGATGAGTTTCAGGAGCTGTGTCCTGTCCTGGTTCTTCCTGTTGCACCAGGTCTGGTATTCCGTCATCCAGTTAAATGTATTTTTCATCATTGGGACCCTGAACACCATGCTCACCCGCCTGGCCAATGGAGACGCCTCCCTTGGTACAAACACCCCCCCAATTTAGATTTACTCTCTCAGCACTGAGATAATGTAGCCTATCACACCACATCTATCTATCTACACTGTACATTGTTAATGTACTATACTGTATTAAACCTCTCTCTCAGTAGTGTTAATGTACTGTATTAACCCCCCCTCTCTCTCTCAGTGCAGTGTTAATATACTGTATTAACCCTCTCTCTCAGTAGTGTTAATGTGCTGTACTGTATTAACCCTCTCTCTCAGTACAGTGTTAATGTACTGTATTGTGTTAAGTCTCTCTCTCTCTCTCTCTCTCTCAGTGAGCAGCTACACCAATGCTTTTGCCTTCACCCAGTTGTGTGGGATTCTCTGCGCTCCCTTGAATGGACTCATCATTGGGCGAAACAAATGGAAGCCACGAGCCCCAGGTGAGTGCAGGTATTACCTGTGAACAGCTGAAATAAAACCAGAGAGTAATGATGACTGTTAATAAAAGTAAGTATTAACAAAGCATTAACACTCTCTCTCTCTTTCCCCCAGGAGAGACAGAGAAGGAAGCAGACTTGCGTTCCTCCGTTCTCTCCCTCTTTCTCACTGCTCTCCTGTGCCTCCTCTTCTCCATCTGTGCTTCCATTCCTGTCCTCCCTCTGCAGTACTTCACCTTCGTCCTGCAGGTTCTCACCATATCCTTCCTCTTCGGCGGCAACTCTGCATTTATCAGAATCGCGTAAGTGATATCAGCAAACGTGACTGTGGAGGGGTATCAGTGTGACTGTGGAGGGGTATCAGTGTGACTGTGGAGGGGTATCAGTGTGACTGTGGAGGAGTATCAGTGTGACTGTGGAGGGGTATCAGTGTGACTGTGGAGGGGTATCAGTGTGACTGGAGGAGTATCAGTGTGAGTGTGGAGGGGTATCAGTGTGACTGTGGAGGGGTATCAGTGTGACTGTGGAGGGGTATCAGTGTGACTGTGGAGGGGTATCAGTGTGACTGTGGAGGAGTATCGGTGTGTTTAGAAGAGAACAATGTGTGAAAGAACAGTAATAAATCTCTCGCTCCCTCCTTTTCTTTCTCTTCCTCTCTCTCTCTGTGCAGTTTTCCCTCCTGCCATTATGGGAAGTTGTACGGACTGGTACTTTGCCTGTCGGGGGTGGTGCTGCTGCTGCAGTTTCCCCTGACCATCCTGGTGAATGATGTTCTCCAGGGAAACCCTCTCTACGTGAGTACAAAGCCCCATCCACAGCCTGTGTGTTCCCTGGCATGTAGGAGCGCACAAGCGCTGCTGTCCTATCTGCATGTGAAGAGCTTTTCATCACTTCACCAAAATGAATCATATCTCACCACAATGAGGCCTTGTGATCTGTGCACATGGAGACATGGAAACCTTGTGCATGAACGGCAATGAAACTCTGTTGAGTCTGTGAGTTCTACAGACTGGACTGTCTGATGAAAAATCTGATGCAAATTACAATAATAATTCATTTATTCAATACTAAGATTTAAATACCTAAAACAAAAAGGTTTCAGTTATTGTGTGCAAGGTACAACCAGTCATGTATGTAGGTAATAATGAGCAGAAAGGCTCACATATTTTAACTTTACAAATCGTGTTACAGAACAGGGTCCCCATGGTCCTGGAAAGTCATTGAAAATATTTATCCTGAAAGATTATGGGAAGTGCTCAATCCACTCTCCAGAAATTTCAGGGAAAATTTCCCAAATACAAAAAAAACGTGAGCAAGCAAAATACGTCCATCTTTCTTGCTAACTCTCCAGTATGTTGTCGCTTACTATCAAGTTTTTAAACAGCAGTGTGCTGATATAGTGCTATATATTTGGAAAGCTCCATGGTTTCTGCAATAACTCCACTACAATATACTGAAAAATGTATGAATTCACTACTGTAAGTCGCTTTGGATAAAAGCGTCTGTTAAATGGCATATTATTATTGTTACCAAAAGGCATCAGTCAGTGGAGAGTGGAGTGTGTATCTTGTAGACTCAAACTGTGTTGAAAGTAATGAGCCTCAAAATGTACTTCCACCTTGCTTCCAAATTAACCCTAAAAATCATTGAAAAGTCATATTAGAATAGGAGAATATCAATCTTATTTGAGCCTGTACAGTACCAGCTCAGTCTCTGCACCCCACTGCACACCAATCTAGCTTCTGTGTTTCTCCTTCCAGGTGAATATGAGTCTCATTTCTGTGTTTCTCCCTCCAGGTGAATATCGGTCTCATTATTATCAGTCTGCTGGCCTTCCTCCACCCTCTCTACGTCTACCTGCACTGCCGAAGACAGGCTGCACACCGCCTCCGTTTAAACAGTTAAAATAATTTTCATATGTAAATATAAAGCCTTTATGCTGGGGGGGATCAAATATTACATGTCAATCTCAGTCTATTGAGAGAGGTAATGGAGTCTGAAGAGGTGGGGTTTTAGTCTCTTGCGTAAGATGGCCAGAGATTCTGCGGTGCTGATTGAGTGTGGAAGATCATTCAGGTCAGGGTCAGATCGCGAGGAGCAGCTACCGGGCGCCCAAATGGACGGGACAGTCAGTTTGCCAGCGGAGGCAGAGCGGAGTGGTCGAGCTGGGGTGTAGGGTGCGAAGAGTGTCTGGAGGTCAAGATGGCTAGATAGTAACTATTTTTCCAATTTTAGTCCAACTTCCGCGAGGTTTGACTGAGTCCCCATAGTAACGACGGAAAGCGTCCAACCTTCAGTCCAGCTGTCTCACACTTAGAGTTAGGGTTACCAGCTCGTCTTTGAAACTTACCACTTTAGCGGCAAATGCGCATGCGCAAGATCTGGGGAAAAGTAGGGTTACTGTCTAGATCCGGTGATCTAGGAGGGAGCGGTTCCCCTTGCGGCCTGATATGCCAGCACTATCTATTTGAATTTGATACATGCTGCTATACGGAGCCTGTGAACTGTGGTGAGAGGTTGTTAAATTCAGCCACTTGTGTAGCTATATTGTTGTAACATCTTGGGATAATATTAATAACTGAGATGGAGACCGAACAATTGTTGGATGCTGGATCTTTAGTTAGAACGTAACACACTTACGTCCTTCCTATGCTGCTATTACCTAGACAATCCCATAGATGGAGCTGGTACTATGATTTAGTGTATAATGAATTACTAGCTATACACTACAATTGTCATATTTTATTATCATCAATTCATGTGTTCCTCAAAACCACAGAACAGCATTGAATTAAAACCATTGAAGCGAAAGTATAACATTTTAATCCACACAATTTTTATTTTTATTTTTTAAATAAAAGGCCAAGTGTGCTAAAACGGTTGCTTGTGACGCAGAACTGGAAAACAAAAAAAGTGCTTCCGGGGAAGCAATTTCGCACCGACGTTTGGGTGACCCACTGCTGCTAAACCAACATCAGAGCAGTGGGTGCGATTTATTGACCCCAAAAGTGGAGGAATCACTGATAATGGTTGTATCGGGTCAACCCATTATGAATACTTCCGAGTACAAATTGCTACACAGAAGGGATGCTATCTGGCTGGCCAGGTAGCCATGAAATAGCAATCGAGGGTAAATGAATAATGGAGAGTACTCAAATAGAAACACTGGTTAATTTTATCTCGCTAGATAGCTAGCCAGCCAACGAGCTAGCAAGCTAACCTAACTAGCCTTGCTAACATCTTAAATAACGATAGATTAGTGATGCCTCTCACGCTGAACAAACCATAATAATGTGGATTTTAAACACACGGTTCAGAGTGAGTATCTGCATAGAAAATCTTAAAAGAATATTTGTCATATATTTTTGAAATATGCAAACAATAGGTACTGTAGTTATCCTCATATAGGCTAATACGAATGACGTTTTTACACGAAATTCCGCCCAAATATGACATCACATCCGTGACCGGCAATCTTTCGCTACGCGAAGCGAAGATTCGCCTAGCTAAGTCCCGGTGTGATTGACGCATTTTGCCGTTATGCCCATGTTATTGAACTGTTTAAACATGATTGTGTACTGGTTATTTCTGTGTTGTCCTTAATGTTTTATGTTGTATTGTTTTTGTTGCATTTTCTGTTTTTTGTGTCAATGGGATTTTCCTGCTAAAATAAAACATACTTTTTAATTTGAGTGAGTATTTGTTCAGAATAAATGAATACTGTGGCCCATATGTGTGACCAAGAGATGAAAGCTCACTTGTAGTATTCTGAGATTCCTGCCATGATTACTTACTACAACTTCAGTTTGAAAAAATATTGAAACTTGAAGTACATTACTTGCAAAAAAATGTATTTGTTGAATTTGAGTGAATATTCCTGTAATATATTACAACTGCTTGGCATCCAGGTGATGTAGAGCACACAGCAATTTAGTGCTTGAACATTTGTTGTTGTGGAATTTTCACAAATATTTATCAAGAATAACTCCCCGTCGCGGCAGAGTCGGCTCTGGCCGTGAGTGCCACTAGGGGGCGGCAATAGGGTATATGTCGAGCATCACGTGACCAAACCGGCCTACTCACTTCCGCCAGTCAACAAGGTCAAGGTAGCCGCTGTCACTACCTAAGTGAGCTGAAAATTAACTGATAATTTTGTTGTATATGGCCTATTACTCTATCTGAACTTTAAATCATTGGTGTTCTATTTCATTTTCATATATGACATTTTCGCGAATAGGGTAAAATGTATTTTTCAAGACGATTAACGTATCAGAAGCGGGCTAATCGTAATAGTAGGTATGTTACCATTTGGGTGCGCAGCGGCGCTCTAGATGTGCCAGTGTCTCTGCGCGAGCGATTATGCAGGCTTTTCAAGGGCTGTCGCGTTTTTTTTCACCATACGTCTGCGATATAACGTAGTTAAAAACTCGATCCATCATCTTGTTTCCGAAATTTGATTAAACATTGCTCGGTTTGGTCATACACCACGCTTCAAAGTCAGACTCATGTTTAGTGCTTTCAAAATGATATATCGCAAGTTCAGGACTAAATAAAAGGTATCCAGGGCGGTAATTTAACATTTTATCTTGTTTCTGGTGAAATTTCATTGAAATCTGTCGATGCGAAATGCAATATTTTTGAGCCAGAATGTGAGATATCTTTGCCCAAATGCTCACTGCCTGCCGTGGTTTTTGCCGTGTTGCGGCGGGTGCGCAACATGTAATTATGTGATTAATTGATTATGTAGTGTAATTTCAGATAATTCAAATTAAGATATATATCATATCTTTTTTAGAATGCTTCAATCTGTAATTACTGAAAATTTCATGCAATTATCTTTATTTTTAAGGAAGTTATGGCCATTTATGTTATTAGATCACAGCTTTTGTTTCAAGCCCATTGAAAAGCAATGGGGGTCAATATGCAAATTTTCGAGTGTTAAAATGACCATAACTTCCTTAAAACTTAACATATGAGAGTGAATAAGGTATCAAATTTTGTAACATACCTACTAATAGTGATTTCTGCTGTGTACCTCAGTGCGCGATGTCGGAGAAGTTCAACTCTGCTGTAAGTTTCCACCACTTTCCAAGAGACGAAAATTTAAAAAAAGTTTGAATATGTAATATCAGACGTGAGAATTTGGTCATTTCACGAAGCACCACGGTGTGTAGCAGACATTTCACAGTGTGTATCAGAAGCACCACGGTGTGTAGCAGACATTTCACACTGTGTATCAGAAGCACCACGGTGTGTAGCAGACATTTCACACTGTGTATCAGAAGCACCACGGTGTGTAGCAGACATTTCACACTGTGTATCAGAAGCACCACGGTGTGTAGCAGACATTTCACACTGTGTATCAGAAGCACCACGGTGTGTAGCAGACATTTCGTCACCTCAGATGTCATTCAGGGTGGGCGACGGCGGTTGAAAGAAGGGGCTGTTCCGGTGTTGTTTGCGTGGAATGATTACTCTCTGCCGGTAGCCAGACCAAGTGTGTGGGAGCGAACACAACGGCCAGAGGATGAACAAACAGAGGAAGAGATGGATGTTACTTCGGTTCTTCGCTGCCACGATTATCATGCTAGACCAGAACAATAAAAATAAAATAAAACCAATGGCACGGGTTGTTAATACTGTAGCTTATAGTGATCAATTTTATTTTGAGAGACCTGATGAATAACATACTATTATGCCACTAGATAATCAATGATTTACAAGAAACTATAATACCGTTACCCCAATAACCTTGCCTATACTTGTTTTTCAGCTGAAATGTATTAGACCTAACCAACAACACTGAACTTGAGCAGCTGTTATTTTGGACTGATGCCTTTATCAAACTTCTCAAAATGGGAATGCTGGTATAAGTCGTGCCTTTTAAATCATGACGATTAGATAGATTAGATAGTCAAGAGGGTCCTGACCGTATTGCCAGATTAGCCTTTATACCTTGAGAAGTTTGACATAGCGTTACCATCCTTGAACTGGAATTGATGCTAGAGGAACTGCTCCCCCTTACCTCCAGACACTCATCACACCCTACACCCCAGCCAGACCCCTCCGCTCAGCCTCCTCTTGCAAACTGAATGTCCCTTCCCTCCGGGCGCCCGGCAGCCACTCCTCACAGTGTTGCCTCTTCTCTGGACCGCAGAATCACTTGCGATCTTCTGCAAGAGACTCAAAACCCACCTTTTCAGACTCCACTACCACTGAATCCTCAATCTAACCAATTGTCATCACCACTGCCGACTTGCTCAACACTTCTTGTATATGTATCCCTGCCTTCTCATTTAATAAAAAAATAAATGTAATGTAAAATGTGAGCCGGCACGAGTTCGCAGAGAAGCGCATAAGGGTGTCTCCAGAACGTGGGTGGGCGAATTCTGTCTCAAAGTTTGCTGCCCTCTGAGAATTAGCTTGCCTCGTAGAGATGAGCGGCGAACTCATGTGGGGAGGGCAAATCAAAATAAATAGAGGGTATAATTGGCCACTAAATTGGGAGAAAAATGGGAAAAAATCTGAAACAAATGTAAGTTAAAAAATGTGTAAAAAAAGGACAGGCTAAACCATCGCAGAACATACAGCCCCCAGCAACAGAATTCTCAGACCAACAGACAACACACACTCCAAAAACGATGCAACACGTGGGTAGTCCAACATCCTCTCCATGTTTATACATTTAGATGCATGAAGAATGAAAAATACTCAAGTGAAGAAAATCAAATCAAATAAAAGAAACAGTCATACATGTATGATGCATTGTCATTGTGCCCGATACCTCAATGAAGAAAAGTCAGAACACAGACTAAACTCCAACTTCGACCCTTGCTCAGAATTCAGGTGAAGGATTTGCGTTCCTTTCTCTGCACGTGGCTGACATAAATATGCACGGCCCCTCTGAACACAAGATGTCACGACAACCCGTATAATTATCAAAATAAACAACATCGTTCAAAATAAATACTGTAGATGTTAATCGCACAACCTGCATTTTTATTTCCTGTACAATATATGTACGCATTTGTACATAATTTACTCTTCAGAGGAAGTGTCCCAGATTGAATTCCTCACGAAGGTGCTGCATCACCTGTCAGAAACGCGCATAGCCCGGGCGCAGGTATAGGGAGTGCAGTTTGAGGCCCTGCGAGCTCTCTACCCGGGTGGCCATTGTCAGGCAGTGGAGCTGGACGTACAGAGGGTGGACGAAGGGGACCACCATCAGAAAGGTCAAACCCAAGTTCACCTGAAGAGAGGAAAACACAGGATGCCCTCATGCAATTCCGTTTCAATCAATCAGTCAATTCAGGAAATTAATTCAACTTCAGTTAATAAAAAATAAAAGAATAATCCTTATAGAACATGGTGTAAATGGACGTGGACTGAATTGATACGGGACTGACCCCAGACCCCGCTTGCCAGGCTAAATGAGTGATGGTTTTGAGCGGTTCCCGGGTTCGATATTGCTCTGCACTCACGTAGAGAGGGTCTCCCTGCAGAACGTCGTTCACCAGTATCAACAGGGGGAACTGCAGCAGCAGCACCACTGCAGACAGGGAGGACATCAGGCCGTACAGCTTCCCGTAATGGCAGGAGGGAAAACTGCGCGGAGAGAGAGGGAGGGGGGGGGAGATGAGAGGGAGCTGAGAGGACTGAAACAGTTGGGATCCAAAAGCATTGGTGGACTTGCAGTGCAACAGTGCTGGAAATGGACTTTGCATCAGGCCGCAGCCCATGGAGACGCAAAGGGTTTCCAGCAGCGCTGCCGTCTGCAGGGACTGGAATGTTCTGGATGACATAGTGGCATAGTTGGATTGTGGTTCCCATGGCGATGGTGCATCCGTAGACATCGTCCACACGCAGTGCGCATAATTTAAAAAAATTTTTTTGTCTATTTTCTCTTTCTGCTTACCCCCCATTTTTATCCCAATTTAGTAGCCAACTATACCCTGTTTTTCATGTAAGTTATCCCCTCCCTCGTATTGAGAGCTCACTGCCACGGTCCTGAGACCGGCAGTGACACGCGCGGAGCACCGCCTCCTCCGAGCCAGAACCCGCCAAGCCGTCACCGTAACTCTGGGATGCACACAGGGCCACTCCTATACGCAATCGAGGAATTCCACTCCTGGTGGAATGGAACCGCGGTCGCAGTGGGCACTGTCGGACATTCTACCGCTACACCACCTGGTACCGGTGCACGTAGTTTAATTTCACAAACGGGACGGAATGGCTGCGTGCCACTCTACAGGATCAGAGAGGACCCTGACAGAACTCGACTTGAGACGATAAAACCATGAGATTCAGCCATTCAGGTCCCAAGTCACCGAGGTCATTAACCATCCCATAATACCGACTGCAGAAAGTCGAGGGTGTTCACCGTGAACAACGTTTTCTGTCACCCGCCAGGTTAATAAATGCATAAATCTTTTCTACAAAGTGTCTTAAACTCACTGTTTTGTGTTCGAATGTTTTCAGTGCGTCACCAGCTGATACTTAGCGTGTTGGAGGTTTGTGAAAAGATTCAACACAAAATGAAGTACCCAACTCTCACTTCCGCAATTCTGATAAAGGAAACAAGGCAGGGAATGCAGAGGTCTGGGGGCAAAAACCAAAGTTTCACCTGAAACTAAACTTGTTACCATTCTAGATCATTGTGATAATGAATCACTCACGCGATGCTGATGAAGGCCGCGTTGCCTCCGAAGAGGAAGGAAGTACTGACGACCTGCAGGACGAAGGTGAAGTACTGCAGGGGGAGGACAGGAATGGAGGCACAGATGGAGAAGAGGAGGCACAGGAGAGCAGTGAGAAAGAGGGAGAGAGCGGAGGAACGCAGGCCTGCTTCCTTCTCCGTCTTTCCTGGGAGAGGGAGATGAAAAGGGGATGGGGGGGGAGATGAGGGGGTTGGGGGTTTAATAGTTGGTTTCACAAGTACATTAGCACAGATATGTAATCATCGCTGATGTTACTATGCCATGTGCGTGCGCCCTGCAGGGCTGTTGCTGTTGCTATGGGTAACAGCTGTACGTACCTTTAGCCCACCACTTCTTCTTCTGTCGGTCCAATAGAAACCCATTCCAGGGAGCACAGAAAACCCCACACAGCTGGGTGAAGCCAAAGGCATTGGTGTACCTGCTCACTGAGAGAGAGAGAGACATAATACAGTACAGTACATTAACACTGCACTGAGAGAGGGTTAATACAGTACATTAACACTACACTGAGAGAGGGTTAATACAGTACATTAACACTACACTGAGAGAGGGTTAATACAGTACATTAACACTGCACTGAGAGAGACTTAATACAGTACAGCACATTAACACTGCACTGAGAGAGAGGGTTAATACAGCACATTAACACTGCACTGAGAGAGAGGGTTAATACAGTACATTAACACTGCACTGAGAGAGGGTTAATACAGTACATTAACACTGCACTGAGAGAGAGGGTTAATACAGTACATTAACACTGCACTGAGAGAGAGGGTTAATACAGTACATTAACACTGCACTGAGAGAGAGGGTTAATACAGTACATTAACACTGCACTGAGAGAGACTTAATACAGTACATTAACACTGCACAGAGAGAGAGGGTTAATACAGTACATTAACACTGCACTGAGAGAGAGGGTTAATACAGTACATTAACAGTGTACAGAGTTAGAGGGTTAATACAGTCCATTAAGACTGCACTGAGAGAGAGAGGACATTCACACTGCACTGAGAAAGAGAGAGAGACATTAACACTGCACAGAGAGAGAGAGAGAGAGAGAGAGACATTAACACTGCACTGAGAGAGAGTTACAGTAACACAGTGAGCAGATGCTACAGTATGTTAACTCGGGGGTGGGGGGGTGTTTGTACCGAGGACGGGGTCTTCGCTGGTCAGCCGGTCGATCATGGGGTTGAGGATGTCGATGAAGAAGAAGAGCCGGAGCTGCATGACAGAGAGCCACACCAGGTGCAACAGGAAGAACCAGGACAGGACACAGCTCCTGAAACTCATCACTGAGAGAGAGAGAGAGAGAGAGAAGGGGTGAGAGAGAGGGAGAAGGGGTGAGAGAGAGAGAGAGAGAAGGGGTGAGAGAGGGAGAGAGAGAGAGAGAGAAGGGGTGAGAGAGGGAGAAATGTATAAAACATTTTTTTTAATATTCAAAGGAAGACACCAAATAACGCCTGTCGAGCAGAACTGGGGCGTTTCCCATTACTCTTAAACATCCAAAAACGGGCCATAACATTTTGGACGCATCTAAATTCAAGCCCAAAAGACACCCTTACATTCAAGGCATTAAAAACCCAAGAGCTGAACCCTGAAAACAGTCCCCTCAGTCAGCTGATGGTGAAGCTAACCAACCAGGCTCCCATCAGCACTGCTTCAAAACACAACAGAATAAAACAAATTATGAATCAGTCAAAATATCTATATTTGGGGGGCCTCCCGCGTGGTCCAGTGGTTAAAACGTCCGACGCTGGCCACGGAGACCGGGGTTCAATTCCCCATCTCGCCAAGTGTCGGCTCTGGCCGGGAGTGCCACCAGGGGGCGGCGATTGGCTGTCCGCCCCAGGGAGGAGGAGGAGCCGGAGCGTGGCGTTCGCTGCGTAGAGTGGCCCTGTAGTACCGGGTTACGGTCGACGGCCTGCGGGTGCCGTCTCGTAAGAGGCGTCACTTCGCTTCGTCACTACCGGTCGCAGGACTACGGCAGCGAACTCACATTACTAGGGGGGGGATTGACGTAAAAATAGCGGGTCTAATTGGCTACCAAATTGGGAGAAAAATGGGATAAAATCAGAAACAAATTTGGCAGACTTTGGGAGTTTGGCAGACTTATCTCACCTATCAGATTGTCCACCTGCTGGCAATTGGGTCTAGGGCTTAGGTCTTGGTGCACAGACACCTCCATAGGCCTACCTTCCACTGGTGTCTGCTGAGGCTGCAGTATGCCCCCCCCTGCAGTGGAGACAGTCTCAGTCCTTCCTGCACTTTGCACACTCTCACTGGATTCTGCTCTCCCCACCTCCTGCAGCAACAGGCTCTCGGATTGGCTGCCACAGCTCATCCTGTCACAGCAAGGCCAAAGATGGGGTACAAAAATAAAAAAAGACAGCTTGTCACGGTCTCTGATGGCATCCTTTGTGAAGGAAATTCCTTCCACTGCTGAGACAAAGGCGCACATTTCATTTCAGACATAAGTGATCGTGGGCTTTTGACAGATAAATGTTTCCGTTTTGCTGTTGCGATGTGTTAAATGTTTGATTAATTCCAAATATAAATCAGTCAGTAGTTTTGGCCAATTACTGTGTGGAGCGCAGTACAAAATAAGGTTTGGAGGTGTATCCTTCAGGTAATGGGCGCTGTCAAGCTTAATTAATATGACCCAGAGCAGTGTGGGAGTTGTAGTCTGTACCCGTAAGTGTAGCCCTCAGGCAGTGGGTAAGGTTAGGATTAATGAATATGTATGCCCCAGGGCAGTGTGGGTGTTGTAGTCTGTACCCGTAAGTGTAGCCCTCAGGCAGTGGGTAAGGGATGTGAGTCTTGGGCATGAGGAGGAAAGTTCGGAGGAGGTGGATGACGCTGCAGGCGGAGATGAAGAGGAAAGAAGAGCGCAGAGAGATCCCTCTTTCATGCAGGATCTGAGATGCAAGGAGAGATGGAGAGATGCATTCTTATCCAAAGAGGCACTGTTTATAATCTGAATACATATCTTTCCTCTTTTCCACTTTATTCAATTTCTGCAAAAGAAGTAAGCCTGCTTTACTATGTTTGAGTCCAGAAGTCACCTTAATGATGAGGAAGATGGAGGAGGAGGAGTCATAGGGTCCATTGTAGAGAGTGATGATGGTGGAGCGATATGGACCGAATAGGTTGCCTACCTGAGAAGGGGGCACACGCACGAAGAACGAGACTAAAATACACTTAAGTCCCTGAAACATGGCGGCATTCAGGGAAGAGGGTTACACGTTACAGCACCCCAAATGCAACAGGAGGATTCAGAGAGAGAGAGAAACGTTTGGGTGGCTGTCAGAGTCTGAGTCGACTGTGACAATCAGAGAGAGAGAGAAGATAATGGTTGAGTTCCAAGCTGAGATTAGAGTTGACAAAAAGGTGTGTGAAATACGATCCCGGACTGGCGCATGAATGTCAGTGAGGGGAGGCGTACCTGTATGTTTGTCATGAGGAACAAGATGCCTCCCACATCAATTAAGGATATCGCTGGGAACAGCAGGAAGGACAGCGCTGTGAGAGTCATCACCAGAGAGAGACAGAGGGAGGGAGGGAGAGAGGGGGGAACTTAGTACACACAGGTAGTGGCCAAAAAGGTGTAAATGGATAAATGAGGGACACAAAATATATTGAAGGAAGGTGCTCCCACGCAGGTGTTGTTCCAAACAACTCAGTCACTTCAAAAGAGGGCTGATTGTTGGCAGGAGCTTCATTAATGAAGCCACTTGTTGAGACTTGTTGATGTTTCACGAGAAACAGTGTCTGAGGCGATGTCGGCAAGGAACTCTGAGGGAAAGACATCATCAGCAAAGGGCAGCTGGTCAGAATCACACACTACTGGATCATGATGTCCTTGCATTAGCTTGAGGTGAAAGGCTAAACAGGCGAGCATAAATCAAACTATACACTCAGTGGCCACTTTATTAGGTACACCTGTACACCTGCTCGTTAATGCAATTACCTAATCAGCCAATCAGCAACTCAATGCATAAAAGCATGCAGACATAGTCAAGAGGTTCAGTTGTTGTTCAGACCAAAAATCTGAATGGGGAAGAAATGTGAGTATCTTAGAAACTGCTGATCTCATGGGATTTTGATGCACAACAGTTCACAGAGAATTACAGAGAATTGTGCGAAAAACAAAAAACATCCAGTGAGCGGCAGTTCTGTGGGCGAAAATGCCTTGTTAATGAGAGAGGTCAGAGGAGAATGGCCAGACTGGTTCAAGCAGACAGGAAGGTGACAGTAACTCAAATAACCACGCATTACAACAGTGATATACGGAATAACATCTCTGAACACACAACACATCAAACCTTGAAGTGGATGGGCTACAGCAGCAGAAGACCTACTCCTGTCAGCTAAGAACAGGGAAGTGAGGCTACAGTGGGCACAGGCTCACCAAAACTAGACAGTTGAAGATTGTGAAAACGTCACCTGGTCTGACAAATCTTGATTTCTTCTGCGACATGCAGATGGTAGGGTCAGATTCTGGTGGAAACAACATGAATCCATGCATCCATCCTGTCTTGTGTCAACAGTTCAGGCTGGTGGTGGTGGTGTAATGGTATGGGGAATGTGTTCTTGGCACACATTAGGCCCCTTAATACCAATTGAGCTTGTTTAAATGCCAGAGCCTACCTGAGTCTTGTTGCTGACCATGTGCATCCCTTTATGGCCACAGTCTACCCATCTTCTAATGGCTACTTCCAGCAGGATAATGTCACAAAGCACACGTCATCTCAAGCTGGTTCCACAAACATGACAATGAGTTCAGTGTACTCCAATGGCCTCCACAGTCACCAGATCTCAGTCCAATAGAGCACCTTTGGGATATGGTGGAACGGGAGATTCGCCACACTAATGTGCAGCCGACAAATCTGCAGCAACTGCGTGATGCTATCATGTCAACATGGACCAGAATCTCTGAGGAATGTTTCCAGCACCTTGTTGAATCCATGCCACAAAGAATTCAGGCTGTTCTGGGGGCAAAGGGGGGTTCCCCCAGTTCTAGAAAGGTGTACCTAATAAAGTGGCCACTGAGTATACATCAATTGACTGCAAATTTCAATCCAGGGCGTGAGCAGGTGGTTTCATCAAGATCGGTCCATCAAGAACTCTACAGAGCAGGACACCATAGTTAGATGCTACCCTATTACCCAAATCCTCCAAACTACGGGATTTTCCAGAGACAAACAAAGTCACTAAAGTGGTACTATAAAATAATTTGGTACATGCTTGACATTGCTATCCTAAATGCTTGCATTGTTTACAATAAAGATCAAAATACAAAGATTAAATTGCGCAACTTGAGTCTCTATCAACGAACTTGATAGACAAGCTACAGGAAAGCAGTAGGAACTCAATAGGATCCCAACAGACACAACAAACAAAAGGCAAACAAAAAATTGAAATTAATAACAAAATGAAGAATGAGATGAACTTGTGACATTACAGAGAATGATACAAACTCAATTCATTGAAATATAACTTTTCACGTCAAATTTCAAAATGGTTACATGTAAATGTAGATGTGACAAATACATGTAAAATTTTAAGAATTTATCTGTACATAATTTACACATATTTTGTATATAATACAATTTGTTAAAATGTTTAATTGATATGACATACCATATATCTACACAAATTATTATAAATTATGCACAAATACATATTTTCACATTTTCATAATTTGTATATGATGTTTTTCTATTGCAACTTTTTTGTGATTGGGCATAACACATCAGTATATACATCTTTCCAATTCTACATAAATTGCCTATTGTTTCTCTTTCCATTTCCTATAAGAGGGAAGTGTTAGACTGAAGGTTGTCTGAGTGTGAATGGGTGTGTTATGTGGCTAGGCACACACCGTGTTTACACAGAATAATGCATAAGGCAGATATGGGTTAAGTTACTTCATATTAGTGTTTCCACCTTTTTGGCCACTACCTGTAGACGCAGAGAGCTCTGACTCGGTCTGCATCCTGTTAAGACACTGTTCTAGTGTGTGGATGAGCCCCACGGTCTGCATCCTGTTAAGGCACTGTTCTAGTGTGTGGATGAGCCCCACGGTCTGCATCCTGTTAAGGCACTGTTCTAGTGTGTGGATGAGCCCCACGGTCTGCATCCTGTTAAGGCACTGTTCTAGTGTGTGGATGAGCCCCACGGTCTGCATCCTGTTAAGACACTGTTCTAGTGTGTGGATGAGCCCCACGGTCTGCATCCTGTTAAGACACTGTTCTAGTGTGTGGATGAGCCCCACGGTCTGCATCCTGTTAAGACACTGTTCTAGTGTGTGGATGAGCCCCACGGTCTGCATTCTGTTAAGGCACTGTTCTAGTGTGTGGATGGGCCCCACGGTCTGCATCCTGTTAAGGCACTGTTCTAGTGTGTGGATGAGCCCCACGGTCTGCCTCCTGTTAAGACACTGTTCTAGTGTGTGGATGAGCCCCACGGTCTGCATCCTGTTAAGACACTGTTCTAGTGTGTGGATGAGCCCCACGGTCTGCATCCTGTTAAGACACTGTTCTAGTGTGTGGATGAGCCCCACGGTCTGCATCCTGTTAAGACACTGTTCTAGTGTGTGGATGAGCCCCACGGTCTGCATGCTGTTAAGACACTGTTCTAGTGTGTGGATGAGCCCCATGGTCTGCATCCTGTTAAGGCACTGTTCTAGTGTGTGGATGAGCCCCACGGTCTGCATCCTGTTAAGGCACTGTTCTAGTGTGTGGATGAGCCCCACGGTCTGCATCCTGTTAAGGCACTGTTCTAGTGTGTGGATGAGCCCCACGGTCTGCATCCTGTTAAGGCACTGTTCTAGTGTGTGGATGAGCTCCACGGTCTGCACCCTGTTAAGACACTGTTCTAGTGTGTGGATGAGCCCCACGGTCTGCACCCTGCTAAGGATGTCCGTGTCTCGTTGCTCACCAGCGAGGGCCGCTAGTCATTTGGGCCCCCACAATCTGTGTGTATAAAGCTGCACACGAAGTGGCTTCTTCCGACTCAAGCTTAACTTGGTAACTGTGGTGTGGGAGGTGTGGGAGGTGCGCCCTCCATCAAATGTGATTTGGGCAGTGTAGTGTAATGGTTAGGGAGCTGGGCTTGTAACGTTAAGGTTGCAGGTTCAATCCCCAGGTGGGACACTGCCGTTGTACCCTTGAGCTAAAGGTACTTAACCTGAATTGCTTCAGTAAAATATCCAGCTGTATAAATGGATTGTAAACTGTAAGTTGCTCTGGATAAGAGCGTCTGCTAAATGCCTAAAATGTAATGTAATGATTTGGCGGAGGGCACACGCTTGTCTGCGTTCTCACGGACTGATATCGCTGGTCGCGGCCAGTGCGGCTTGAGAATACGATTTCGGGAGAAGAAAATAAAAACATTGCAAGCAGGTACTCTGTTTGGCACCCAGCCCGTGCAGAGCTCCGTCACAGCCTCCCAGCATCTCGAACCCTTCAGCCACGCAGGAGGCCAGAGTCCAGCTGTATCACAGAGCGTACAGACAAACCAGATACTCAGCTCTCCGTTCTTGACACTGACAGCTCTCCCTACCATAGAAGCCAAAACATTCAGATTCAGATTCATCTTCTGCAAATTAGTTAAGGACAGCGGAAATGGAGGTTCTGTACTGCTCCAACCAGAAACTCCTGTAGGGCGGAAGCAGAGAGAGGACGGAAGGAACGCAGGAGCTGGGTATCTGGTGCGTGTAGAGGATCTGCGGCCGTACTTACTTGCACTTGACGCAGCTACCAAAAGAGTGCCAGTGGTGTAGAGGGATCTGGAAGAGACATAGAGCATGTTCAGTTTTACTGGATGCTGAGATGGACAGTGTCAGCTAAAGGGCTCCCTCTTCTGTTCACCTGTAGGTACTGCAGTTAGGGTACCAGTTACACACACACCTTCACATACAAACACACATATGCTACACACACACACACACACACACACACACACAGTTAATTGACTGAAAGCTCTCAGTAGTGTTAATGTACTGTACTGTATTAACCCTCTCTCTCAGTACAGTGTTAATGTACTGTATTAACCCTCAAATATGAGTGCAAATCCCAACCACAGAGAATTATTCAAATATGTTTTTTTACATATTTTACATCTTAGCCATTTAGCAGACGCTCTTATCCAGAGCGACTTACACAGTTTGCATTTCTTTACATACAATCTATTTATACAGCTGGATATTTTACTGAAGCAATTCAGGTTAAGTGCCTTTAGCTCAGGGGTACAACAGCAGTGTCCCCACCTGGGATCGAACCTGCAACCTGTCAGCTACAAGCCCAGTTCCGCTTCCATCTCCAAAGCAGTCTCTGCTTTTAATGCAAACCTAAGATGATATGTAGATACACCTTGTTGTTGTTGCTGCTGCTGTTGTACTTATTTACTTACTGTTTACGATATATTATTTATTTATTTACTTTATTTTTAATTTAATTAATACATTTATTTATTAATGCATTGTTTTATTGATACGATTGCTACATAGTTATGATGTCTCTATTTCTCGTAATTCCTTCCCGTGTTTATTGTTCTATGTCTTTTTACCAGTTGTTTTACTGTGTGTTGAGTTTGTTTTTTAACCTTGCTGCAAACAAATTGCCCCTCGGGGACAATACAAATTTATTGAATCTCCCTCAGTAGTGTTAATGTAGCTAATGTAGGCTACTGTAACTAGGGGTGTGACGGTATACCGGTATGACGGTATACCACGATATTAAAAATATTAAATTGTACTATCATAAACTTAACGTAATACCAAGATAGTAAGCTAAATCATGTGGCAAAAGCTATTTTCATGTGGGAAAAATATTTCAATCATTACCCTCGTAACATGTTTAAATAACCCATAGGCTATTAAATAATATAATAGGCCTACTGGACTATGTCCGGTAGTATACTATGGGACTGCTCATGTAATTTAATCCCACCATTTGGCTGATCTTGCATTTTGTTTTGTTTACAACGTGACTGCGCACGTGCAGGCAGCTCCCTCGCATTTCACAACGCCGGTAGGTAGCGGTTATATATTATAGTAAAAATAGGCTATAATACTTGTGTCAACGTAGATGTGTTTATACAGATTTTAACGTGAACAACTTTGTCTTTTACTTGACGGATCTACTTCATCCGTACAATCCCCCACGTTCACTTCGCTCACAAGATGCAGGCAACTTGGTAGTCCCTAGAATATCAAAAAATACAGCAGGTGGCAGAGCTTTCTCCTATAGAGCTCCTTTACTGTGGAACAGTCTACCCATCTCTGTGAAGGAGTCAGACACGGTCTCAATTTTCAAGTCTAGGTTAAAAACGCATCTCTTTAGTCTCTCTTATAGTCATTAGGTGCAGATGTGGGGCGTAGCAATAGAGCCTTCTGGTGCAATGAGCTATCCTTACTGTCACCAATCATAAGTGATGATCCGCCCCTATCAGGACTGCTGATGATGTGGTGGGATGGTCTCTGAGTGCCCTCATGGCTGCGTGCTCCCTGTGCCACTCACCTAATTAGTTATGCTGCCCTAGATTACTTCTGCTGGTGCAAAAGTGTTATCACTACTCTTCCCCTGATCCGGCGTGATATTTATCATAGTCATAATTGCACCTTTCCTCTTTTCTCCCCGGCTTCGTGGGCACCTGCCCGGAGCTCACCTGCCCCAGAGTCAACCCCCACCCCTGCCATGTGTTAGCCGGATGCCGCTGGCCCAGACCCTAGCTGCTGGTTCCATCCCCCGCCCTGCCCTGGTATCTGGAGGGATGAGGTCCACCCCACTCCTACACTTAGAATGCCCTTCCAGTGGTCTGTTAAGCCGCATGAGCCTCAAGGACTATTTGTGTTGTTTTTCTCTGTATCCCACAATTTTCCAGGAGTTCATCTCGACCGCCTTTTAAGGGGTCAGGGAATAATTTTCCAGTTTCCTACATTGGCTCCAATGGTTTTCTGGTTTTTTGATTCCCTCTGGAAAATGCCAATTGTGAAGCGCTGTGTGACAACCTGTTTGTAAATGGCGCTATACAAAAATAAAGATTGATTGATTGATTGATTGATTTTAGAATATACCAAATGTTTCGCTGAATTTCTCAGGATTACGAGGGAAATTACTTCCGTTTTTTGCAAACTTTTTGCGATTCATGTTGCTGAAAGTCAATGGAAAATAGATGTAAAACTCATCGGAACTTTAGTCATTTGTATGTAAAATAGGCAACGTTGGTCTTATTTTAATCCTTAGACTATTTTGTATTTAGCCATGTCCAATATGACCGTGTATTTTATTTCATATGAAAACATGTATAAATTGTCAACACGCCATAAATCAAAACGGGCGTTTTGGTGTGGGGCATCCTGTACTTTTTGTAGGCCTACGTCTTAACAAAAACGGTTTAATACACCTAAAACAACTTGCATGGCTGTATTCGGGACAAAAAGTCTGCATCGATTTTATGACGGGGAATTAAATGTACTGTTATCTATGGCAATAGTGCATGGTTACTTGCTGAAATAGGCATCCTTCGCTCTCAGAAGCAAGTTATGAACAAACTTAAGTCTCTGAAGAAGCAGTACACCAAAGTCCACTTTTAATGACGTCGAAATGGTGGTCTGAATGGGTCAAACGCAGGTTGAACTCGTGTTCAATGTCAAGTGTCAACCCCGGGTTTTGTGTGTGAAAGGGGCATTAGCTAGCTAGCTATACGTTATAAATATCCGTTTGCAGTCCCTTATAAAACGTACAGTGTTAATGTGTCTTTCTCAGTGCAGTGTTAATGTATCTGTTGTGTCAGTTGATGAACTCACATTCCCAGAATTCTTGCGGCCATGGTTCCATATTGGTCAAATACGTATCCAAGGGGAAACGCCAGGAAGCTGTTCAGGAAGGAGGCGATGGTGAAGATCAGGGCGAACTGCTCATCCTGACCGCTGCAGTCTGGACAGAGAAAAGTAACCACTCAACACTGCACTGAGAGAGAGAGCGAGAGAGACATTAACACTGCACTGAGAGAGAGAGAGAGAGAGAGACATTAACACTGCACTGAGAGAGAGAGAGAGAGAGAGGGAGAGAGACACATTAACACTGCACTGAGAGAGACTGCAGAGAGAGAGAGAGAGAGAGAGAGAGAGAGAGAGAGAGAGAGAGAGAGAGAGACATTAACACTGCATTGAGAGAGAGAGAGAGAGAGAGGAGAGAGAGAGAGACATTAACACTGCACTGAGAGGGAGAGGGAGAGGGAGAGAGACACATTAACACTGCACTGAGAGAGAGAGGGAGAGGGAGAGAGAGAGACATTAACACTGCACTGAGAGAGAGAGAGAGAGAGAGAGAGAGAGAGAGAGAGACATGAACTTGAGCAGGGTACTTAACCTGAATTGCTTCAGTAAAATATCCAGCTGTATTAATGGATTGTATGTAAAGAAATGTAAACCATGTAAGTCGCTCTGGATAAAAGCGTCTGCTAAATGCCTAAAACGTAAATGTAAAATGTAGAGAGCGAGAGAGACATTAACACTGCACTAAGAGACAGCATGAAGTTCTGTGAGACCTCACCATTTGAACTATGAACATGGATGAACACTCACTGCTCTGTGTAACGCACTCACCTGTGTACACGCTGCTGTTGGCTCTGGTGACGTTGATGCAGAAGTCGCTGAAGTAGCCATCAGTTTTCAGGACGAACACCAGGGAGGCCCAGCCAAACACCACCCCGGCAAAACACAGACACTCCACCAGGCCCGAGACCAGCGTCAACCATCTGCGACCTCCGATGTCACGGCAGCATCCCAGCATCCTCTCTGCTTTTGGTCGGTCCATCACAATGACCTGGTGTGTGGTGCTGCTGGGCACACTGTTTGAGTGCCCCTCCTCCTGGGTCCATGAGTCTGTCTCCTGGGTGCTCGTTGGCTCAGTCGGCTGGACTAATATCTCTCTCTGTCTGCTTCTCACCTTCTCCGTCTCCTTGTCCAGTTCTTCCATCTCTCTCTCTTCTCTCCTTATATTATGGTTTTAACTCCTATTCTTTTCCCCGTAGTTTCCTTGTTTCTCTGTGAAATGGCAGCGGACGCTATGTGTGTGGTGTAGGTGTAGGGTGTGTGTGTGTGTGTGTGTGTGTTGTGTGATCTGAGTGGTGTGTGTGTGTGGTGTAGGTGTGTGTGTGTGTGTGGTGTAGATGTGATGTGAGTGGTGTGTAGGTTTGTGTGTGTGTGTGGTGTAGGTGTGTGTGTGTAGTGTAGGTGTGAGCTTGTTGCTGCCTTAAGTGCGTTTAGTAAAGGTGTATTATTCCTGAAAAAGAAAGAAGGACAGTTAAAAAGGTGACCTTGGCCCAGTCCTGTTTGATATCGACAGCTGTTCATTTGGGGATTATTTTATGAGGACAAATTCATTACTTGGTGGACAGCACTGTCCTGAGAGGCTTAATAGGGTAATGTCTACTTTATCACAGTAAATGGTAAACAAATGTTGACAGTTGTATTACATTTTGTTCCTGAAATCCACCCGGAATCCACCCTTCTGCTGGGATGAAGATAATCCAGAATTGTTTTGATCAAAATTATCCCAGTCCTACGTAAAGGTTTTGAACAACACATATTCAAGTTTTGATCCAGATCAAAACCAAGATTTGATTAGGTGATATGATATGATTTCAGAATCCTTTTTTTGTTTTGAACAATTTTAGAGTTTTGACCCAATGTGATCAGGTTACTTTTGAACAACTGGGCCCTGTTGATCAGGCAGAACTGGAAGTGCATTTACATTTAGTTATTTAGGTATTCAGCAGATTCTTATTATCCAGAGCATTTTACAAAAGTGGTTAGGCAAGTTGCACTGGTGTAAGTATGTGTCCTTACACAACTTGCCAGATACCGTTAAGTGCCATCGTACTGAAGGGGGAGAGCAGTTATTCTGCAGTTCTTCAGCCCAATAGACGCACGCCAGTATAAAAGTAGTTATCATATAAAGAGGTTCATATGCTGTGCTTGAAAATGTTGTATAAATTGCTAGACAACTTCTGCAAACAGGTGATAAAATAACAGGACGCCTGGCTATGCGCCCAGACATGGGATGCGTCTGCAATGATAAGTGTTTTTATCTGACCTCCGCTTCAGTCAACCCTCCCCTCTTGGTAGTTCATCTGAACTCAGTGTCAGCCACGCCCCCTTTATCGTACTGCGTATACGGGTCTATGAATGTGTTATCAGTTCGTTCGTTTTCCACCTTGTTGGATGCAGACACAAATGTTTATTTCGCAAAGAGAACTGCTCAGCCTCTGAAGTCTGGTTATTTGGGGAAGAAGTTTATTCTTGATCACCGGTGGGACGATGCCCCTGATACAGGCTCTGCCCAGCAGTGGGTCCAAGGGGAGTTTGGGGGAATAGTGTTAAATTGCTTTGGGGGAAGGGCCTTGCGGTTACAATATTCGAAGCTGGCCACTGCAACCGGGGTTCGATTCTACCAGCCACGCCAGCTGTTGCCAGGAGTGCCACTAAGGGGCGGCAACGGACTGTCCACCCCAGGGAGGGGGGAGGGAAGCCGATATGACTTTGCTGTGCACAGGAGCGGCTCTGGAGTACCGGAGTTATGGTCAACAGCTTGGCGAGTGCCATCTCGGAGGAGGCGGTACTTCACCTTTGTCACTGCCGGTCTCAGGGCTACGGCAGCGAACGAATAATACACCACATGCCACGAGGATCAGTGAAGCCGATCGCCATCTCCCCCCGTGGAAGAGATCAGACTGCCAGAGCACAGGGTTCCCAAATATCCGGTCCCGGAGGGCCGCAAGGCACGGCCGATCTTCGTTTCCACCTCACAGTTAGCAACCAGCTTGAACCCAAGCGGCCAGGTGAGGCGGATTCACTGAACTGTGGCTGCTTTATCTGACCAATCAAGTGCAGAGTAACAACGAAGGACCAGCCCCGCCCTGCGGGCCTCTGGGACCAGATTTGGGGAACCCTGCGCTGTAGAGTCATTCAAACAAGAGGCAAAATGCATGTAAAACCTGTGTGCGCACACACGTGCACATTGGCCTACATGTATGAGCTGTACCCAATGAAGTCATAGGCTGACAGGTGAAATTAGTGGGGTCCTGAGCGCTGAGGTTGGCCGTTTATACCGCAGTACGGTACAGGTTGTACGGGACTACTGCCCTCACGGTGCCTCCAGTTTATAGCGAGGGCACACACTACACTACACAACACTACACTACACTACACTACACTACACTACACTACGCATGCGTGTGCTGCACGTCACACATCTGACATGTGGGGAATCTTGCGGAGCAGGTTTTTGGCTAGCTGCTGGAGGGTGAAATGGGGGAAAGGGAGTTTATGCGTACGTGTAACAGACATTACCCCCACCTTATGGCCCTGACGCATACACTCGGAATAATCACCTCAAATACACAGTTACATATTCTCCTGGCAAAAAAATAAAACTTCAATCCATCAATCAATTAATTAAATTAAATTAAATCTTTATTTGTGTATAGCGCCACTTAATTGTCACACAGCGCTTCACAATGGTAAAAACCCAGGAGACCCCAACCGAGCCAATTTGTGAAAAACTGGAGAACAATCATCCCTCCGAAACCATTAAAAGGGCAAAGAGCTCCTGGAAAATGGCGGGATGCGGGACTCAAGTTCATAGTTTGCACACATTTAAAATATCTGCCGCTCCTACAGCACAGTCTCGTTAACAGCCAGAGCATTTCAATTCAAGCGATGCACTCTGAGCAGAAACGAAACGTGATCACGTTGCGCTACAGGACGTTATGGTCTGTTCCATTTAGTGGACACACTCATTAAGAGCAGCTTACAAACTAGGCTACATGTGGCACAGTCGAGTGAGAGAATACAAAACGTTTGAGAAACAGAAAGGCTGCCAATACAAGTATTCATCAAAGCTCAAACAGGCACCCCTATTCCCCCCCGCCGCGATTCCTAGATGTTAATGAGACGTAATTAATCTGTACCTGTGCACATGCTCAGTTCCTCTTCGGACCTTGGACCTCTCAGTGTTTATACATTAAATACGTTATACATCCCCCTCCTCCTCCATCAACCAATCAACTGTAGGTTGTCACTCCAGACTATCGTCCGATCTCCTGGATTCATATGGCTGGCAGTGTAGTGTAATGGTTAGGGAGCTGGGCTTGTAACTCAAGAGGTTGCAGGTTCAATTCCCAGGTGGGGCACTGCTGTTGTACCCTTGAGCTAAAGGTACTTAACCTGAATTGCTTCAGTCAAATATCCAGCTGTATAAATGGATTGTATGTAAAGAAATGTAAAACTGTGTAAGTCGCTCTGGATAAGAACGTCTGCCAAATGCCTAAAATGTAATATATCAGCGTAGTGAGAATTCTTTATAGTTCAGTTCTTTATAATCAGTGCCACTGGGTCTTTTCATTTTGCCTTCCCTACTTCCCTCGGAGGGCTCCCTTTGTGTTGCCGTGCGGGCGTGAGCCTCTCTGTCTCCTCAGCTTTGCACTGGTATCTACCTCCCTCCTGTTACTCACATGTTTGGGAACATTCAGTCCTGCCCGATATCGCTAGCCGACCGTTCAGCTGCCCTCGGAGGCCAGCACACAGTGACCTCCCGAAGCTGGACGTCTGCAGGCTATCGTTATTGCTTATTGCTACATACGCAGCCAAACAGTGGCTCCTTTTTACGCTTTCAGTAGCTCACAAGTGGTTTTAGGTGGGGGGTGGGGGGGGGGGTGTGGGTTTGGCAAGGACTGTGGTCTCTGGTGCCACTGGCAGGCCGGATGATCGGAATAATACAGGCCCGTCCTGATTTCAACCGAGTGAGGAATGGTGTCAAAAAGCCTGTCCCGTGTTTGATTGGTTGATAGAGTTGTTGGTCCTGGGACAACAGATTATGATGAGGAACATTCCTCAAAAATTCCCTATATTATACTTCCTCAGTTACACATAAATTCACTGAATCAGTTTGATACACGATAAAATTCCTGTTAAAAGAGAGACTGGTGGGGGCCTCGGATAGCTTAGCGGTCTAACGCACTCGCATTGACTGGTGCCTTGCGAGTGTGAGCTGCCTAGTGCGGTCGCGGTTTCGGAATCTGACTGTGCCAGACCGGCCCTGGCCAGGAGCCCCGATCGGGGGCCAAATGCCGGCCCAGAGGGAGGGGGGAGGGTGAGCCGGCTGTGAACTGGCCGTGAAACGCGAATGGTGTTTCCAAATTAGGTGGGAGAGTTCCATCCATCTAGGAGGAGGCGGATCATCGCTGGCCTCGGGGATAATACCTTGACCTGGAGGACGGGCGGGGGGAGTATGTGCAGGAGGGCGAATCAAAATAAACACAGGGTGTAATTGGCTACTAAATTGGGAGAAAAACAGGATAAAATCAGAAACAAATAAAAAAAGAGAGAGACTGGTAACCCAAGACGCAACAAAGTGGGCAACCGTTTGGATGGAATATATCACTGGTACAGAGGCCCCCAACTCCCTGCAGTGTGACACAAGCCACACTGCACACGGTTTTCAAGCACACTGCTCTAGTTAATCTAAGACAGAGGTCATTAGGTCAATATTGCATGTTGATCTTCAAGGAGAAATATACTTCACTGCTCAAACGAAATCAGAATAGACTGCACAAGACTAACTTTACTTACTTTAAGGTTCGCTCGCATCACAATGGCTCACAGCGATTAAATATAGCGGATGGCACGCAAACCGTATATAAAAGATGCTTACCTCTGTTCTCAGAAGACACTGTTCGACACTTGCCCGAAGGGGACGTAGGCTGTACGCAGAAGGGCCGGGACTGTTCACCAGCACTGTCCTACTAAAACAGATATTCAAACGCTCACGTATACAACCAATACAATTACGTGGCAATGGCGCATCATTGGTGTCATTAATCTAATTCATGCACACATATTCAAGTACTCACGTATACAGTCAATACAGCTACGTCGTAAACGCACATCGGTATCATACACCTAATTTGGTGTACATTATTTGTCATACACCAGTGGCTGCCATTTACGCAACTGAACGGGTCGAGTTTGCCACGCTGTTGCGGTACTTGCGACTAAAACACATACAATGCAGGGATTGGATTACAGCGCATGTGATAAGCAATGCATGGTACTGCTAACCGATAACCGGGAGCCTTACCTAATGCAGCTACCGAGTGCGCCCGCATAGCACTAGGGTTGCGTCACATCGGTCAACGGATCCTGAAGTCAACGGATAGTTTGTTGCCAAAATAAACCCCAATTAACCAATCCTCCTAAAAGGAAAGGCCAGGGTTTAGCCTACTTACTTTAAAAGGTTGTAGTCCACCGGGTTCGCAGCATATTTTAGCAGAAACTACGAACGTCAGCATTATGAAAACATTTTAAAAAAACATTCCCGTGATCAGCTAAAGGTGGCCGTACATAGCCTTCGAATAGGAAATTAAAGGTGATAAAAAAAAGACCTAATTACAAGTAATTCAATCTGCCGAACCTACTGCATACATTAGTCACTCTCCGGATACCTAAGCTCCCGGCAGCTGTTAAAGGTGCGGGCATAGATACCATAATAAACGCATTAGCAACGGAAAAGCAGCACATACACGCAATCAAGTTATCAAAAACATTAAGACTCGAACGCTAACCGAGTAACATTTTTTTACATTCAAACATACCGCCAGCTCCATTCCTCGCAGACTGACACACAGTACTTGTCGTGCAACGAGTAACGAGAATCTCGTGTCCCAATATGCTGCACGTCATAGTGAGCCTAGCCACGCTACGCAGACCCCTCCCAGTCCCGATGTCCTGCCCGTTACATACGCCGTGAGTGGTTCCGCTCCAAAACCCTGCCACTCCATTCATAAACGGCTCGCGCCGCTGCGCATGCAGATTGTGCCTCCCTGATATCATAACGGCGAGGCACGTCATCAACACAGCAAAAACACGACGTGCCTGCATGGCCAACAACGGAGATCGGCAAGACACAAATGAACGTGCTCCATACCTAAATCATATTAATTTTCCTCATCTGTTATTGTACATGCTCGCCTTTATGCTAAACGTATTGCCTAATGTTGAATGAAATGGCAGCCTATGCAATTTTTGGGCGATTCGTTTTTTTAGTCCACCCTTTTCACATTAAGATACAGTCCTAATAAAGGAGACAAATATGTGCAAGACTTCTCGTCCCTTAAAGGCACAGACAGAACAGTCATTTCAATTCTATTGTGAAAAGCGCTATACAAATAAACTTGATTTGATTTGATATCAGTGTTGCTTTTAAACTGAAGGAAATTTACAGTTTACTGCACACACAGAGCTGCCAGTAGCCTATGGCATAATTACGACAGGAAGATGTTGATTCCGAGGCGTCTCACTGTCAACGAGGAGAGCTTCCACCGCTTTTGCCCCGTCGTCCGACATTGTTCATCGTTTTCTCAGCTGACTGACGCTCAACGTGCGTGCTGCAGCACACTGACAGATTTCGGTCCGTTCATTTGGCATCACCCGTTTTATCTGCGTTTAAATTTTAGCCGGTACAGAGCGACCTGGAGGGAATCAAGCGACTGTTAGTGACAAGCAGCAGTGACCAGTCTGTGGCCAGATCTAAAACCCGAGCGCACTGTACTCAGTGTGATACTCTCCCACAGGTATATTATTTCACATTTTACATTACATTTTACATTTTAAGCATTTAGCAGACGCTCTTATCCAGAGCGACTTACAAGATGTGCATTAATACAAGGTAAGAACAATCATAGTTAGCGCACAAGATCAGTGCAGTAAAACGGCAATAGACATCATTGCAGGCGTCTGCGTATCATACCTGTAACACTGGGAAAGAAAAGGGAACCGGGTTTTTTTTTTTTTTTGTACAGTGTAGAACAAGTAAACAGTGGTGACGACAGATTGACTAGATGGACAGTGTTCAGTGGTGGGTAGCTAATATTTCAGTTGAATATTAAAAATGGGCTGATACATGTTAGGATCACTGGGCATTTATTAATTTACTAAGGTTCGGCGCACTCTGACGTCGTCGATTTCAAAAACGCAGGACTCGTTGCTGACGTAGTCAAACAAAGCTAGCTTGTGAATATTAGCTACCCATCCAGGCAGCCTGCCATACAGCCTCGCTCATAGTCAGAGATGAGAGACAATCCAAGTCTGAGCATTTTAATCAGGAGGAAAAGTCTTAAGGATGATTTTTTGACACGCTCTGTGGTTATTTACATGTGAAATACAATGCAAGACTTTTAAAAGGGGTTGACGCAGACAACTTTCCATACATTGGGGATTGTATTAGTAAAAAGAGATAGATTCAAAATATTGGTTAAAGGCTCAGCTATCTATGATTTGCGCAAACTATGATTGTTCCTACCATGTATTAATGCACATCTTGTAAGTCGCTCTGGACAAGAGCGTCTGCTAAATGCTTAAAATGTAAATGTAGCTATCAGATCTGCTGCAAGGTCAGGCCCAACGGGTTTCCTGGAGTCAATACCTCCCAGAGCATGAAGGACATCTGCCTGAAAAGGGTCAAAGGCCAAATATGACACGAACATGCCTAGTATGTCAAAAATGTCTGTGAAGTAACCTTACAACGCTCATACAAAGCTCCTCCACATAAATGAATATGTAGATACATTCTGTAGTCGGTACAAAAAGAGGACATGAGATGAGAGGTGTGATAAAGTGTAACTGAAACTCAGAGGGCCTCTGATAGCGTAGCGTAAAACACCTGTATTGGCTGGTCCTTTACGAGTGTGAGCTGCCTATCACGGTCGCGGTTCGAAACACAACTGCACTAGATTGGCCCTGGTGGGGAGCCCCGATCGGGGGCAGCGTTTGGCTGTCCGCCACAGGGGGACGGGGGAGGGTGAGCCGGCACAAATTCACCAAGAAGCGCAAAAGGGCGTCTCCAGAATGTGGCTCTACTTATACAAATAATATGTAGAGCATTGCAGCCGTGTGACCAGAGGCAGAAGAGGAATGGCAGAAAAAAAGAACAATTTCACAAGACGTGAAAAGATCGTACTGCCGTCTGAAGAATTTTTTTTTAATTGCACACCTCATAGCACATGACCCTAAACATACAAGGAATTTGAGGAATTTAACAGAGGAGCTCATTTAGAAACACCTACAATAACTGCAGGTTCAATGCACTCACGCAATCACTGTTAAACATGGCACATTCACACACACACATATATTAAAGAAGAAACACTACAAGAAAGATATAGAAGCTCTTGAAAAAGTCCAAAGAAGGGCAACTAAACTGATACCTGGTATGAAAGGTAAAAGTTATGATGATAGACTTAAGGCACTCAATCTATTTAAACTTAGCAAACGGAGGGGGGATTTGATTGAAGTTTTTAAATTCCTAAAAGGGATTAACAAAGTAAAATACCAAAGGTATTTTTAAGTGGGGTCAGCAGAACAAGAGGCCACAGGTGGAAATTAGTTAAAGGCAAATTCCGCACAGATATTAGGAAATGTTTCTTTACACAGACAGTTGACAATGCCTGGAACAGCTTGCCAGGTCGGGTAGTAGAGGCAGAAACACTTGGGCTATTCAAGTCCAGGCTAGATGTAGTACTAGATATTCTTTAGATTAGGACATGATGAGCCTAGATGGGCCGAACGGCCCGTTCTCATCATTATGTATTCTTATGTTCTTATGTTCTTAAAGCACGCACATAATATATGACACTCTGTCTTCCCTGCAGTCTGATATGGCCGCAGACCTTGAGAGAGGCACCAGGGAGTGTGGAATGGGCCTGGTCACTATCTTTGTTATGAATATTCTAAAAACAATTGAACACGGATGTGAGTATAATTAATATGGCAAAGAGCGTTGGGTCACCTTAACTCTGGGGAGTGAGGACATGTCATTTATCATCGTTAGCATGGGCATGTCACTCATCATCGTTAGCATGGGCGTGTCACTTATCATCGTTAGCATGGGCATGTCACTCATCATCGTTAGCATGGGCGTGTCACTTATCATCGTTAGCATGGGCGTGTCACTCATCATCGTTAGCATGGGCGTGTCACTCATCATCGTTAGCATGGGCGTGTCACTTATCATCGTTAGCATGGGCATGTCACTCATCATCAGCATGGGCGTGTCACTTATCACCGTTAGCATGGGCGTGTCACTTATCATCGTTAGCATGGGCGTCACTCATCATCGTTAGCATGGGCGTGTCACTTATCATCGTTAGCATGGGCATGTCACTCATCATCGTTAGCATGGGCGTGTCACTTATCATCGTTAGCATGGGCGTGTCACTTATCATCGTTAGCATGGGCATGTCTCTTATCACCGTTAGCATGGGCGTGTCACTTATCATCCTTAGCATGGGCGTGTCTCTTATCATCGTTAACATGGGCATGTCACTCATCATCGTTAACATGGGCATGTCTCTTATCATCGTTAGCATGGGCATGTCTCTTATCATTGTTAGCATGGGCTCGTTCCCTAGGTTTCCCCCCTGCATTTGTGGGCGGGGTTTTCCTGGCCTAAGTGCACCAATTGGTCAGACTAACATGATCATGGCCTGGGGTGTAAGGAGACCACGAGCCATCAGTGAGAATGTATGCAAATGTGTTCAGTTGGGAGGGCATGGCAGGGGGAGATTCCACCACTGTCCTATAATAATGTGAGTTATTGAGTAAGTCTCTAGAGCGTTCTTTGGTTGTGGCCTTGACGGCTCTCCCTGTGTGCACATTGGTTAATAAAACTTCTGTTG
>JAINUG010000411.1:5000-12500 GCA_029706075.1 Aldrovandia affinis
ACTTTTTGCTTTATTTAAACTTTGTTGCAAGTGCTTAATGCCACTATAAATATAAGAATGCAATACAAAGAATAATGATACATTAGTGGCATTGTTTACATTCAACGTAGGTTTACCTCACAGTAAGATAAATTATTGATTATTATCTAGACTAGGTCGTGGGCTCAGCCCCGGATGTTTGCACCATGTTTGTGTAGTCATGCACCTGGGGAGTATCCCTCCATGATGCCCAGGGCTAATGCCTACTGCCCTGCATTAATCCACCCGGTGACGTTCATGATGGCCAGGGCTAATGCCGACTGCCCTGCGTTAATCCACACGATGATGTTTGTGCTGGTCGTGGGTGGCACATACTCACGGATGTAAAGATCAGACGTGTTTATGGGCTTAAGGTTTAAGGGTGCGGTTTATATTCTGCACAAGCCCTCTCTGGAGAGGCAGAGACAAACAGAGGGGAAATTGAGAAGTTCCGAATTATTTTATGTTTTGTTTACAGTTTTCTTATTTAAAGAGTTCTATCACAAAATAAAACTGGGACGTTATACCTACTGGTATTGATTATTCAGCTTATTAATTTGGTTTATAGCAGAGTTTAAATGGAAATGGGGTTTGAGAGTAATCGGGTTTAAAGGAATGGGTTTCCGACTAATCGATACTGATTTAAACATATTACAAACAACAAACCCTGCTGGTTATGTGACAAGTCAAATATTCGGATCCCAAAAAAAACAACAACATATTTTTGTGCAAACTGCGTTCACCAAAGCATTCAATTCAAAATCCACAGTCGTGATCCTCTAGAGATGGAGTTTGGTTTGTTAGTTTCAATTTGTAGCAAAACAATCTCCACGCGATCAAAAGCTCTCAGGGCGCGCTCCGACATGCTGCTCCCGTTACACTAACACCAAACTGTTTGGGTCCGGGAAGCCGTTTGGAATGTCTTACCAGAAGAGGAATTCTTTCCCACACATGGTTCTAATATCCATGGATACCGGTCTTTAGTGGGCTGAGGGGGGGAATGCTGGGCACTCTCTCTCGGACTCCAGAAACGTTCTCCCGCCATCACTCACCGGCCAGATCAGACCTCACCCCCACTCTCCACTGCCATCCTTATGGGACTACATTTACATTTAACATTTTAAGGATTTAGCAGACCCTCTTATCCAGAGCAACTTACAAGATGTGCATTAATACATGGATGATTAGGGCATCGCTTGGTTTTGTGACGTCGATCGACCACGCCACTTCTTCCGCTCTCTGTCGGTGGTGTGTGCGTGGGGCAGACTGCTCTGAGGTCTGGGGTACAGAACCACACCATTATCGCCCTTGGTTCAGTCAACACCCGTCCTCAACGTTCGCTCTCAATTAAACGAGTCTCACTTTTTTTTTCTTCTCTTCGCCGACAGAGTTTGGTGGGTTCAGTGCCAAAGTGAACTTGTTAAACTTGTGCTCATGAGGAAAACACCATCCAGCCTAGCCTAGCTTGTACTATCCAGCCTAGCCTAGCCTAGCTTGTACTATCCAGCCTAGCTTAGCCTAGCTTGTACTATCCAGCCTAGCTTAGCCTAGCTTGTACTATCCAGCCTAGCTTAGCCTAGCTTGTACTATCCAGCCTAGTTTAGCCTAGCTTGTACTATCCAGCCTAGCTTGTACTATCCAGCCTAGCTTATCCTATACTATCCAGCCTGCTTCATGTGTCTACAGATGATGAGTTAAAATTTAATATTGAACATTGTCTGTGCTGATGCAGAAGGTCTGCTGGCCTGCCTGTGGGACAGACGTGTCATTGGGCTGTGGCTTCACCTCTTTGTCTCTTTGCTTACAGTCCATTTGGGGGAGTTGAGCAGTCAGCAATGCACACAGGCACACAAATGTGGACATCATTCTTGCGATGTGCGTGTCTCAGTGTCTCTGCTGCCAACGCCTCTTATTGGCTTAAAATAATACGAGAGTTAAGGTCCAGATGTTGTAGAAATTTGCAAAAAAAATCAAATGTTTTTGGGTGACATTTAATGATGTTTTGGATGGATGATGTTTTTATAGTAGGGGCAAGAAGCTTTCCATTAGTGGTGAAAACGTTTTTAAACATGACCCAGACCAAAGGCATTAACAGCGCTTACGACGTGGTATAATGGTAAGTGTGTGTTGTTTTAGCTCTTTGGCTCGATTGGCTGGAAACAGTCTTTTCACAGAAATGATGAACGGTATTTACTCGGCATCATAAATGTTACTTTTATATCTGTTCTTTTTCATGGGACTTTTTTTTCCATGAAAAAGCATTTTTCCATATTTTTGTTTTGTAGGTCTTCCAAGTGCAGTAAATATGTGAAGTGTGTAGTGTCCAGGTCTTTGGATCTTGAAGGTCTTTGAACTGAAAGTCTTGAGGGTTTAAGGGAAACCCCCCCCAAACCTCTGACAGTTTTGGAGCGTGACTGTGCGTTTGTCACGACCAGAATAAGTCATAAAACTCTAAACTGCAGAAGGATTTAATCAGCTTCAAGTGTTTCCAGTTGTGTCTGTGTGTGTGTGTGTGAGTGTGTGTGAGTGTGAGTGTGTGTGTGTGTGTGTGTGTGTGTGTGTGAGTGTGTGTGAGTGAGTGTGTGTGTGTGTGTGTGTGTGTGAGTGTGTGTGTGTGTGTGTGTGAGTGTGTGTGTGAGTGTGTGTGTGTGTGTGTCTGTGTGTGTGTGTGAGTGTGTGTGTGTGTGTGTGTGTGTGAGTGAGTGTGAGTGTGTGTGTGTGTGAGTGTGTGTGAGTATGAGTGTGTGTGTGAGTGTGTATGTGTGTGAGAGTGTGTGAGTGTGTGTGTGTGTGTGTGTGTGTGTGTGTGAGTGTGAGTGTGTGTATGTGTGTGTGTGTGTGTGTGTGTGTGTGTGTGTGTGTGTGTGTGTGTGTGTGTGTGTGTGTGTGTGTGTGTGTGTGTGTGTGTGTGTGTGTGTGTGTGAGTGTGTGTGTGTGTGTGTGTGTGTGTGTGTGTGTGTGTGTGAGTGTGTGTGTGTGTGTGTGTGTGTGTGTGTGTGAGTGTGTGTGTGGTCCGTGGCCTAGGCCCATTTCACTTTGTGTCTCACCATCCAGCACATTTCAGACGATGCCCTCTGTGATTGGCTGAGTGCTTGCGGAGGACCAGAGCTGGGACTGTGATTGGCTGAGTGCCGGGCTGCTTACCTGTGAACTCCAGGAGGACACAAGCAGAGAAGCCCAGCCCCGCTCTTATCAGGGCTCAGGGGATAAATCCTTCTCTTCCCTCCCGCCTACACTCACCACTGGACATAAATCCTCAACTTCAAACGAACCCGGATACGCCTAAGTGTGTTTGCGCAGCGTGGCGAATTTATGCGACAAGAAAAAATGAAAAATAAAGTCTCTTTTGTCAGTGCGCAACAAAAGCGTCTTTTGATAAAGGCCCGTTAATTTATCGTGGTGTTACCTCGAGTCACAAAGTCAAACATTGACAGCCTGTGTGCTGAAGGAACAGTGAAGAGGGTTTGAAGTCTCTGCGTTTTCGCCCTCCCCCTCACACACTTTCTTCATCTTCTCAGGAGAGGTTTGTAGCATCAAAGGTGAGTCCGGCGCAGACAGGCTCCTGCGTGCGTGGTGACGGTGAATGATGGTGACGGTGAATGATGGTGACGGTGAATGATGGTGATGTCATGTGCGCCTGGCTCTCACGGCGAGGCAGACTTGCCGTGATTAACCCTCTGTGAACCAGGGCCTGCCATGAGTCACACGAAACGCCCGTTCCCCAGGGCGATGGCGATGGGTCATCGCTCAGTTTACCTTCGCCCACCAGGGGAACGGCGGACACGCTGTCTGGAACACATCAGCCCAGAAGGGAAACTAACACTGCACTCTGTGACAGGTTTTAAATGCGCTCAAAAAGTACAAACAGAGCACCTCCTAACCCCTCGGCTTTGTGACTCATGTTATACCGGTGACTGGAAATGATGCTTTTGGGCAAATAATCAACCTTTCAAATGATTTAAACTAGATATTTAAAATAATCATGTATATTTGTAATGCATAAATAATAATAAAAAATGATTTGAAACAGCCACGGTCCACTAAACTAAACAGTCTCTCTCTCTCTCTCTCTCTCTCTCTCACACACACACATACACACACACACACTCTGTATAAACCATAAACCACACAGATATATTTGTAATTTTCTTTATGGCAGTCGTATGTTACCCAAAGCTGCGTGTTCTATAAATCCGCCCGCTAAACTCACTCGGTGTTGAATCAGCATTCTTAAAACCCGTTTATCCTGGGAAACAGAAACCACCGCAGTTAAAAAATAAAACCCAACGAGGTGAGCTCTGACCTGCCGCCACGTTCCCATCGGGGCCCCGGCGGGGCGGGGCGGGGAGGGAAGGAATGCGCCCTTTTGATGGACGAGCTCGTCTCCTGTTACGTTCAGAGCAAACGCAGCTGTGACGAACCGTACGCTACACGCAAACAAGCACTGGCCATCTTCCGCAAGAGACTCAAAACCCACCTCTTCAGACTCCACTACCACTGATTGTCATCACCACCACTTTCATGTCCAATACTGCATTTTGTAATATGTATCCATGTTGATGACTGTCCCCCCAAAAAACGAAACAAAAACAAACTTTTCCCTCCTTGTGTTACAGGTACGGTTTGCAGCTGCCAACAATGATGTCTATCACTGTATCAGGCGCAGACTATGATTAATCTTTCCATGTATTAATGCACATCTTGTAAGTCGCTCTGGATAAAAGTGTCTGCTAAATACTTAAAATGTAGTTTGTGTAATGGCTGCGAAGGCTATGATGGGCACCCCTTGATGGGGCGGCAGAGTATACCAAAGTAACAGTGGCCTGTCCTTGCCTTATGTGGTCTAAAGCCTAAAAGGCATCCTAGGTTCTGTGGTGTGATACTGAAGACTGCAGCTTCAGTTGAGCTTCTCAGTCCTTGGGGTGCTGGCAGCTAGACTTGGTGTTTGGTTGTACTGGAGTACCAGTGGCATGTCCACGGCTTTGGTGTAACCAGCCACTGTTTTCAGATGGTTGAAAAATAAATGCAAATATACAAAGAATTGATTTATTCTTTGCAAATGCAAAAATCTGAAAGTAGTTTTGTAATGGGGCTTGATTTGCATCTCATCATCTCATCTCAGCCGCTTATTCCTGGTCAGGGTCGCGGGGGGGCTGGAGCCTATCCCAGCATGCACTGGGGCGAGAGGCAGGAATCCACCCTGGACAGGTCGCCAATCCATCGCAGGGCACTACATACACCATTCACTCACACACTCATACCTACAGGGCAATTTAGACTCTCCAATTAGCCTAACGTGCATGTCTTTGGACTGTGGGAAGAAACCGGAGTACCCGGAGGAAACCCACGCGGACACGGGGAGAACATGCAAACTCCACACAGAAAGGCCCCCCGGCCTGGATTCGAACCCGAGACCTTGTTGTGAGGCGACAGCGCTATCCACTGCACCACCGTGCCGCCCCTTGATTTGCATATTACCCAGAATTATTTTTAGATTCATTTAAAGTTACCGTCACTGGGACATGCCCACCTGGCAATATGGTTGTTTACTAAAGGTCAAAAGGTCATCCTCATTAGACACAGTGTCCAATGAGGTCAAAAGGTCACATTCAAACCTGTCAAGATGATTATTATAAAAGCCATACAATATCTATATAACATTCATTCAGCCGATGACCTGGAAGCGTGTTTGTATTGTCGAGCGTACGTGTGGCATTGTGAGGAATCGTGCGACACGGTGTGTAGGATGAAGACAGCGACGGACATCACAGGGAGTTACACCTCCGAGGGGTGTGTGTGCGTGTGTGAGAGTGAGTGTGTGTGTGTGTGTGTGTGTGTGCGTGTGCGTGTGCGTGTGCGTGTGTCGCTGTGATGTATGGAAGGCCCAGAAACACCTGCACCCCGGCTTCTCTTCTCTTCTCTTCTCTTGTCTGCGCCCTGCCACGGCGCCCCAGCAGGCGCAGCAGGGCAGAGGGTGGAGGTGAGCGCCCAGCGAAGGACAGAGGGTGGAGGTGAAGCGCCCAGCGAGGACAGAGGGTGGAGGTGAAGCGCCCAGCGAGGACAGAGGGTGGGTGAGGACAGAGGGTGGAGGTGAAGCGCCCAGCGAGGACAGAGGGTGGAGGTGAAGCGCCCAGCAGGGCAGAGGGTGGAGGAGGGCAGAGGGTGGAGGTGAAGCGCCCAGCGAGGACGGCCGCTGCCACACAGCCCACACCTCAGAGCACACTGCTGCTGAGCGACTCAGTTCAGCGCCAGGGCAGGTGAAAGAACCGATCCACCTCCTCTGCTCCTCACAGGCAGAATGCGCTCTTCTACACGGAAGCCAAATATTCTCAGAACGAGGCTTTGTCTCATCTGCTCGTGTCTGTTTGCAGTAAAGTGGATCTTCTGAACTTTCCACTGGTCCTGTGTCGTTTACGCATGTGGGATTGCACCTTATTTGACCTGATAGTGAGATTCACACCAAGACAATTCCAAACGACTCATTAAGTTACGCGGTCAGTCAAGTTCAAGATAACAAAGGCATTTTTTTCCTGGAGACCAGAGAGAGCTTAATACTCTTTTTTTGGACATTAATTCATTTTAATTTGGAAAAAAACATCTACTGAAACTTTCCTTGGCACCGTCTTTGAAGTGACAATATTAAATAATAAACCCTATGAAATATAAATCACAGCAGAGACCTCAGCTTCTCCTGTGATTTATAGTAGATTTGTTCTTTTTTAAGTAGATTTGACGATTTTCCTTTCTCTCTTTTTCCTAACAGGCTTACGTTCCCGTTTGAGTTGAATGTTTTCTTCCCTGTCTGTTTGGTAAAGTGTGTAACGCACGCGGTAAATAATTCAAAAACAAAATTAATTTTACAGCACCTTGTCCCGGCTAGGCACGCCAACATCTGTTGTCGAGTCGCGAGATTACATTGTCGGTCATTAGACTTTCCCGCAATGAGCGCAATGTTTTATTAACGTCCCTGAAGTAGATCTTTGATCAGACAGCGATGCTGCTACTGACTGAACCTGCGCTGAACTCCGACAATCAAACATTAGCTGCCGTGACCGGGATCTTGGCTACCGTCTTCCTTTACAAAATGTTCTAAGACGTTTGTGCGATCCACGCATTAAACGCAGGGTGCGTTCGGAAATAACTTCCCGTAATGAAATACTGCTTTCTGGTTTACAGTGAAAAGCCTCGCGGTTGAAATTCTCCATGCCATTGTTTCTGTGCAGTTCTGGAGTTAAAGGTATATTTCTCATCTGCTTTTGCTCCTTATCGACTCATTTTTGTTTAAAGGGAACCTGAGATAGCTTCTTACATCGCAATGCTGAAACAGAGTTAACCCATACGGGCGAAAAATGTATTTAAAAAGTTTTTCTCTTAATAAAAATATGAATATGTGGTGCAGTGGATAGCGCTGTCGCCTCACAGCAAGAAGGTCTCGGATTCGAATCCAGGCCGGGGGCCTTTCTGTGTGGAGTTTGCATGTTC
>JAINUG010000411.1:17500-20000 GCA_029706075.1 Aldrovandia affinis
GTTTGTGTATATATGTGTGTGTGCACCTGTGTGTGTGGGGACAGGGAGGTGCATGATGGGAGATGTCCCACACACAGAACACACACACACAGAACACACACACACACACAGAACACAAACACACACAGAACACACACACACACACACACACAGAACACAGAACTCTGAGGGGTGTCAGGCACAGAAACGTCTCAGGATCCGGACATGTTGTGATTGGCTCAGAGACGGGGGGAAGTGAAGGGGCGGACCTGCCCTGAGAGCAGCCAAACGGCACTCGCTTAATGTCCATAACAACATCCTCGAACAAGAGCACGGTCAAGAGTAACACTGAGTGGAAACATTGCACTGGGGTGTCGCTCTCTCTCTCTCTCTCTCTCTCTCTCTCTCTCTCTCTCTCTCTCTCTCTCTCTCTCTCTCTCTCTCTCTCTCTCTCTCTCTCTCTCTCTCTCTCTCTCTCTCTCTCTCTCTCTCTCTCTCTCTCTCTCTCTCTCTCTCTCTCTCAATCTCTCTCTCTCTCTCGCGACGCCACGCCTGTTCCATCGGCTCTGCCCGTGACGTGAAAAACGGCAGAGGTATTCCTTTAAACAATAAATGAGGTAATTACAGGCCTAATTACGCGAGATAATCCCTCTGGCTAATGAGCGAGCAGCGCACGGCACCCGGCACACCTGATCTCTGTGGATCTGCGCGCTCGGACCCAGAAATCAGCCATCGCATCGTAACGTGCTGTCTCTCCCACCAAACTCACACAGCCCAATATTAGGAGACGTCGGTGCACGTTTGGCTCCATATGGGGAGAGAGGGAGGTTTGTATCTAGAAAAGGGAACGATGTGGAATGTGTGTTTTAAGGTACAACAATCTCTTTATTTGCTCTCATTTTTGTGGTGCCATTTATGTGCATAACAAGTCAAAATTAACTGTGTGAGCATACAGGACAGCATATCAGTGAGAACCACACACACACACACACACACACACACACAGACCCGTTATATATATGGAGGATTGTGTGCAGTTCTGGGCACCGCACTACAAGAAAGATATAGAAGCTCTTGAAAAAGTGCAAAGAAGGGCAACTAAACTGATAGCTGGTATGAAAGGTAAAAGTTATGATGATAGACTTAAGGCACTCAATCTATTTAAACTTAGCAAATGGAGACTTAGGGGGATTTGATTGAGGTTTTTAAATTCCTAAAAGGGATTAAACAAAGTGAACTACCAAAGATTTTTAAGATAAGTGGGGTCAGCAGAACAAGATGCCACAGGTGGAAATTAGTTAAAGGCAAATTCTGCACGGATATTAGGACGTTTTTCTTTACACAGAGAGTTGTCAATGCCTGGAACAGCTTGCCAGGTCGGGTAGTAGAGGCAGAAACGCTTGGGCTATTCAAGTCCAGGCTAGATGCAGTACTAGATACTCTTTAGATTAGGACATGATGAGCCTAGATGGGCTGAACGGCCCGTTCTCATCATTATGTGTTCTTATGTTCTTATGCTCTTGAGACTGTCTTAACTTGCCAAAAAATATCAAAAATAACTGCACTGTGGTCACTTGCCCCTATTGGTTCTCCTACCTCTGTGCTGCAAATTATATCAGGATTGTTACACAAAACCAGATCCAGTATTGATTTCCCTCTCGTAGGCTGAGTAACAGACTGTACCAAAAAGCAGTCATTGACCACATCTAAAAACTCCTCTTCACATTTGCCCTGACCTTTCACTATCTCCCAATTAATAGAGGGGTAATTGAAGTCTCCCATTATTATCGTCTCGATAATATTAGTCAACTAGCTAGCTTTTGTTTAACTTAAAGTGAGTGTTAGTGTAGGAGGTAATCAGATTCAGTTGGCTGAATGGAGAGAAACCAGATTATTGTAATATGCGGTCTAATGCTAAAAGGAAATAAGGGCAACTAAAAGCAGGAAGCAGTTTTTTCAATATTGTAGTTGAAAAAGGAAAATAAATATTGTTAACATGTTGAGACCTTTACCAGAGAAGAGGGTTTAAATATGTCTAAATGTATAACCAATGTACAGAATGTTTTAGAGGACCTTGAGATAAAGGATGAAGAAGTAGTAGAAAAACTACAGAAGGCAGATACGGCCCCAGGCCCTGATGGCACACATCCCATACGACCTCTGCACTGAAGTACCGTGGTGCTTATATACAGTCGGCCAAAAGTTTTGTCGCATGAGTGGACAAAAGTGACAATTGCTAATTACTAGTGGTGGGACTCGATTAAAAAAATTAATCTAATTAATTAGAGGCTTTGTAATTAATTAATCGAAATTAATCGCATTTTAATCGCATATCAATATTTGACACGAGAAGCAACATTTTTCAATTCAAATGGATTTTGGTATACGAGTGAATCAATGAATAGACATATACATAAGTTTAAGCAGCAAAATCTTGTTTATTTTAGCTACTACACAGACCAGTGCAATTTTTAACAAAGTGCAGCAATTTTAGGAATATGATAGTGCAAAGGACCTTTGG
>JAINUG010000411.1:30000-32500 GCA_029706075.1 Aldrovandia affinis
GATTCACCATTAGATCATTTACATTCTTTTTTGGGGGGGAGGGGAGGAGAGTTTTGAGAAGAGCGTGTGTCTCTGTTTCTGCGTTTGGAGCGGTGAGATTGAGTAGAGACTCCCGTAAACATGGCGACGGTGGGGGCGGGGTCTGGGGGCGGGGCTTCCTGCCCGTGGTCAGAGATCGCTGCCCCTGATTGGACAGGCCTGGTTCCCCGCCCCATTGTGTGTGAGGAGGACGTGCTCTCTCCGTTCCCCCGGAGGAAACCCGGCCGGCGCGGGACGCAGGACACATTCTCCCACGTCATGTTTTCGGGAGGGTCTCTGCTCCCCTGGGGCAGTCTGGGGCAGTCTGGGGCAGAAGGAGAGGCTGAATTCAGTCCCAAAGGGCAGATACAACAGGGACGGACTTGCCAACCCCCTGCCTAAATCCCGACACCTTGCATTATATTTAGATGGAAAGTATTTGGTTATTCGCACTAAAGATATTTTTACACTTAATTTAAACTTCTGTTCTGTTTATACAGTAGCCACGAGAGTCATTTGAAAGAAGGTTCTGTGTGGCTCAGTAGGTAGAGCGTGGTTCTGTGTGTCTCAGTAGGTAGAGTGTGGTTCTGTGTGGCTCAGTAGGTAGAGCGTGGTTCTGTGTGTCTCAGTAGGTAGAGCATGGTTCTGTGTGTCTCAGTAGGTAGAGCGTGGTTCTGTGTGTCTCAGTAGGTAGAGCGTGGTTCTGTGTGTCTCAGTAGGTAGAGCATGGCGTTGACAACGCTAAGGTTGTGGGTTCGATTCCCACTGGGGCCACATACAGTATATACTGAAAAATGTATGCATTCACTTCTGTAAAACACTTTATACTATATATTAGCAGGAATGTGCTGTCTGTGCTGTAGAGATCTGCTGTATCAGTTATCTTAGTTTACCCTTCTCCACAGAGGACAGGGACGTTGGAGTAAATCGTCATGTTGTCCCTGTGCTGATCTTCAGGTGGGAGCGCGTGTGAAAAGGCCCTGAGTCGCTGGACCTCATTCTCACGTTTGTGCTTCTTCAGCTAGCGTGTGCCTTTCTTCTTCCCTCAACAATTTATTCTCTTTTTTTTCTTCTGCTGCACCATATGTGAGGGCCGTGACCTTGGGGCTGGGCCGCGACCTTGGGGCTGGGCTGTGACCTTGGGGCTGGGCCGTGACCTTGGGGCTGGGCTGTGACCTTGGGGCTGGGCTGTGACCTTGGGGCTGGGCCGTGACCTTGGGGCTCAGATCTCTCGATAGGGTTTTGATGACTCCTCAGCCTGCGAGCCAGCCGGGTGACGCTCTGTGTAATCCCTCCGGCCTGCGCTCCACACACCGCCCTGACAGGTCATAAATAACCCCCTGCCCCCTGTGCTTAAAAAGCCAAATTAGCCCGGTTAGCATCCAGGCTGTAACCCCTGTTTAACAAACGAGCCGTTAGCATCATAATGAGCGGCCGCTGCAGACGGCTGGGAGCAGAGTGGGGTTTAAAAGTGATGGCTTGTTATTTTAGCACTTGGAGGGCGCTCATAATTCAAACGCAGCTCTCTGTGATGCACTCAGTGTGTGGTTGCCAAGGGACGTGGGGGGCGGGGGGGGTTGCTGGGGGCTTGGGGGGCGGGGGCGGGGGCGGGGGGGGGGTAGTATTAGCATCCTGGAGCACTCCATCATGGTGCAGTACTGTTTTTTTTCTTCTAAAATGTGTTTAAGTTTTTCTCCCAGTTTGGTACCCTGGGGCAGACAGCCAAGCGCCGCCCGCGATTGGGGCTAACGGCCAGGGCCGGTCTGGTAGAGACGGGTTTCAAACCATGGCTGTAATAGGCAACTCACATTTGCAAAGCATCAATCAAAGTGGGTGTGTTCGTTTTATCCTGAGACTGGCAGTGACAAAGGCGATGTATCGTCTCCTCCGAGCCGGAACTCACCAAGCCGTCGACTGTAACTCCGGTACACACAGAGCCACTCCAGCACGGGTTCCGGTTGGTGATGCGTTTGTGTTTATAGGCAGGCAGTGTAGTGTAATGGTTAGGGAGCTGGGCTTGTAACGTTAAGGTTGCAGGTTCAATTCCCAGGTGGGGCACTGCTGTTGTACCCTTGAGCTAAAGGTACTTAGCCTGAATTGCTTCAGTAAAATATCCAGCTGTATAAATGGATTGTAAAGAAATGTAAACTGTAAGTCGCTCTGGATAAGAGCGTCTGCTAAATGCCTGTAATGTAATGTAATGTAATGTGTTTGCTGTAGAGTGACGCAGTCTGTTTAAGCTTCCTGTTAGAGAGGGGCGGGTCTTAGAGAAACCGCCGTGCAATGCATGCTGGGACACTGCGCTCTCGCTGAATAAATTATGCAATTAATAAATTCATTAATAAATTAGCCTCAATGGCTAAGCTACCACACGTACATATATATGCGTATATATACAGTATATATACACTACCGTTCAAAGGTTTTTACTGAAATTTAAGCAGTTCAGTGAATAACCTGAAATGGTACAAAGGTAAGCGGT
>JAINUG010000411.1:40000-47500 GCA_029706075.1 Aldrovandia affinis
GCACATGGTCACATTTCCCCCACGCAGGCCAGGGACATCGACGATGGCACGGTTGCCAATGATGTTCCTCCCTCGCCGCCTGGTCCTGGTCAGGTTGAACCCTGCCTCGTCAATGAATATGTATTCATGTGGAGCAGCACTGGCATCAAGTTCAAGCATTCTGAAAAAGAGAAAATGACCATTTCAGACAATAGGCCTACATACAGGACCAGCTATAGGCCTACATACAGGACCAGCTATAGGCCTACATACAGGACCAGCTATACATACAGGACCAGCATACATACAGGACCAGCTATAGGCCTACATACAGGACCAGCTATAGGCCTACATACAGGACCAGTTATAGGCCTACATACAGGACCAGCTATAGGCCTACATACAGGGCCAGCTATAGGCCTACATACAGGACCAGTTATAGGCCTACATACAGGACCAGCTATAGGCCTACATACAGGACCAGCTATAGGCCTACATACAGGACCAGCTATAGGCCTACATACAGGACCAGCTATAGGCCTACATACAGGACCAGCTATAGGCCCACATACAGGAACACTGAGGTGCATAGTGACATGTCTATACAGAGTACTGAAAGGATGTGGTCAGTTACAGTAACCTGCTGTACTCACTTGCACATATTGGTAACGTAGCTCCTTCACTCTGTCAGCGTTGCGCTCAAATGGTACGCGATATACCTGTTTCATTCGAAGCTGGTCTTTCTTCAGGACACGATCTATTGTGGACAGGCTGACCTGGTCAATGTTTGGGAAGAGGACATTGTTTTGTATGACTCTCTATATTTCCCTCAGTGTAATGGCATTATTGTATTAGCCAACACCATGTTGATTATGGTGGTCTCTTGCTCATCTGTAAATTTCCAGCCTCTGCCACCTCTTGCTGGTCGTCCTTCTATTCTGTGAAAAGTAAATACAGTATTGGCTACACATATTTCATAAATGTAAGACAAAACAACATTACACAATACATTTCTCTAAGCACTGTAAATATCCATAGAAACCATAAAGTTACATTACTGTAATTACTGTAGAGAGTATAGAAGACTACTGAAGTGGCTACTTACCTATTCTCATCTCTAAATGCCCGGATAACTGAAGCTACCGTGAAGCGGACTCGCTGCCCAACTCCGGTCATTGTTAGGCCATGATTGAGTACATGGCCAACCAAAGTTGTACGGATTTCATTAGAAATATTGGCGTCTCTTCCTCTTCCTCCTCCTGCTCTCTCTTCCTCTCTGTTCTCCATGCTGCTCCATTTTTTTCCCCAACACAGTAGAGGTCACCTGAGGCCTCTTTTATGCTCTGACACATGATTGAAGTGTTTTGCCAATTGAGTTTGAACAGGTGAGAAGTGAGTGAGACCAATTGGTAATTAGGGTGTGGCATTTTGAAGGCCAGTGTTTTCCAGGTGAACAAAGTGTGCTAAATGATGAGATTTGTGCTTAGAGTTTTGCAAACATGTGATTTAGAATTGCTATTTGAGTGAAAACAATAGAATTGTGCTTAGAGTTTTGCAAACATGTGATTTTGAATTTCTATCTGAGTGAAAACAATATAAGTGTGCTTAGAGTTTTGTTGTTGATACATGAGCTTCAAGTTTTCAGAATTGTGTGCATAGTTCCATTTTTTGTGTGTATACAATGGAGAAAAACTGTAATAGAGTATATATATATTAATGTGTAGCGTATCATGTGTAAAACATCGTCAGTAAATTTACAGGACAACATATCAGTGGAACCAAGGAGAATCATGAGGAAAACTCCCTTTTAGTGAAATATTTAGACGTCTTTGTCAATAACGAGGCACAATTTAGAGACCACAGCCTTTCCACCCAGTCAGACATCATAGAGTGTGTGTGTGTACGTGTGTGTGTGTGTGTGTGTGTGTCAGACATCATAGAGTGCTGTAAGCCTGAAGACAATTGTAATTTCACTTTTTGTTTTAAAGTGAGAGTTTTTTAAACTGTATTATGGTTCAAAAGTCTCTCAAAGTTGGCGGGATGTGCGTGAATGTTTCCAGACCGGTGTGACTGACAGCCTGATGTTGTGAAACCCCCTCTGTTTGGCCACGCCCAGTTTCATTCCTCCAATTCCTTTCTTTATTGTGGAATTTTGATTTACAATCTCAAGGAAGTAACTGTCCAATCGGCACAGCGGTAAAAGCAACAACAACAAAAAAAGGAATGAATTCAGTCAATCGCTGCCCTGGTGGGACAGAAGAACAGTTTGCCCTGATCAGCGGTGTGTGTGTGTGTGTGTGCTGGGTGCTACAGATCCAACCAGTGTGTGTGTGTGTGTGTGTGTGTGTGTGTGTGCGTGTGTGTGTGTGTGTGTGTGTTGGGTGCTACAGATCCCACCAGTGTGTGTGTGTGTGTGTGCGTGTATGTGTGTGTATGTATGTGTGTGTGTGTGTGTGTGTGTGTGTGTGTGTGTGTGTGTGTGTGTGTGTGTGTGTGTGTGTGTGTGTGTGTGAGTGTGTGTGTGTGTGTGTGTGTGTACAGATCCCGCCCGTGTGCATCTGGCGCTGAACCAATGCCGTGTGCTGCTTGTGTTAAATATGTCACACATTCACACAACAGTCTGGGCCTTTGTTCAGTGTGCCAAGTGTAAGGGCCTATCCTCACAACACAACATCAAATCATGAACTAATAAATTACACCTTTCAGTCTGGCATCACGCCTGTGAGGAGAGAGAGGGGGAGATAAACGAAGGCTTTGTTCTTAATTGGCTGTTTGGAGGGAGGGGGAGTGTACAGTTGGAAGTGTTCATGTGTGGGTTAAACTCACTATTAAATCTTCTGGCACACAAGGAAGCATTGTGGCACCGCAGTTGTGTGGAAACTTAAGCAAACAAACGATCTCAGAGTCTCTAAAGGGGTGGCTGTTTTGTTTTTGCCCTGAGAGAGCTGCTGCTGACGATAACAAACGATCGTCTTATTTCTGTGGGGTATTATCACGTATCAACAAAAATGCTGTTTCTTTCCCAGTGTTACAGGTATGGTACGCAGCTGCCAAGAATGTCTATTACCGTATCACTACACTGATCTCTTGCGCGAATTACATCAGAGAGCTATTTGTGTTATCTTACAACTCTACTTCTAGTTGACACAAAATAATTTTCACGGTGACATGCTACAAACATTTTTACCATTTAGTGACAAAAACAGATCAGAAGGTCAAAGTTCACCTAGATTAAAACAGCTAACTGAGAATACATAATATATTCATAGAACGCAAAGTTCATTGTTGACACTCAAACTGATGTTGATTACTGGTGACAAAACGTGGTGAAGAGTTGGAGAGCCTTCGATTAAGTCTGATATAAAACTTTAAAAACACGGACTGTAATTGTGTGTCCTAGGCCCATAATGGACGGAATTCAAGCCTCTAATATTGTATCAGGATTAAGGAAAACAGAAATATTAGTACATCATTCCCTTCTCAGTTTTAAAAATAACTATATTATTTATTATTATTATTATTATTATTATTGTTATTACAGTTTTTCAACTGCTAACATGCTTTGGTCAAAACTGAAGTCACATTTTCAAAACTCTTCACACAGTCAGCGAACCAGAAGTCTATGTGGACCAAACAATTAATCATTTTTCATTGCTTTCACACAAAATGCATTCACTGACCACATTTTCCAAAATCCATTAACTCTTTTCTCATTCATACTCCACCACCCGCAAAACTTTCAAAACTGTTAAAAACGCATTCAAAACAGAATTACAATGTGTGTAGCACTGTCCAATGATGGTTTGCTGTTACACAAACCACTCATTGGCCCCTACAATACAGAAGGCTCATTTCTTTTCTGGATGACCTGCATAAATGACTTGTGCCAGCGGAGGAGAGAGGGGCAGGAAACTCCCTACCTTCATTGTTGTGTGGGATAATGTGGCATTCCACCACTCTGCTGCAGTCACAGACTGGTTTGCTGCACATCCCAGGATGTTAGTACTATTCCTGCCTCCATACTCCCCTTCCTAAACCCCATAGAATAGTTTTCTCTGCTTGGAGGTGGAAGGTGTATGACCACCGTCCACATGACCAGATGTCCTTACTGGATGCCATGAATGTGGGGTGTGGAGACATTTATCCTAAAGACTGCCAGGGTTGGATTAGACATTCCAAAATATACTTTCCAAGATGCATCGCCAGAAGACATAAGATGTGATGTTGATGAGAACTTGTGGCCAAATGCAGGAGAGAGGAGAACTAGAACCCTCACAGTACTGTACAGTATGAGTGATTATACTATACATGTTGTTTTTGTGATTATTATTGCAGGCCTGGGATTTCAGGAAATTGCTATTTTTGTTTCAACTTTTTATTTTTCACAAGTAAATTACTATATGCAGAGATATAGAAAAAATAAAAGCGATATTGAAGCAAATTTCTGCATTTCTGATTCATTCTTGTTACATATACTTTAGTACAGTCAATAAAGTGAAAAGGTGTTATTCTTATTCTATAATGAAATACTGATTTATGTGAAAAATCATTCAAACTTCAAAGATAAAAGTTCATAATTTATGCAATGCTCCCTGTTGTTAGTGTTTTTAGGTCAGTGTGTTATGAGTGACAATGTATGCTTTCTGACTGAGAATTGTTGCCTTATTTTGAGACATGTATGAAGTGTTTTGGTGGTTTGAGTGAGTTTTGGAAGTGAGATGAACTGTTTGGCCAAGATGCATGTTGGCAATGCAGACTGTATGAAGAGTTTTGAAAAAGTGTCTTCAGTATTGACCGATGCTTGTTAGCAATTGAAAAAAACTGTATTAATAATATCCTCAGAGTGAGTTCTGGCACCTTCAATAATTAGTGAGACCATATGCAGCTGAGAGAGTGTGTGTGTGTGTGTGTGTGTGTGTGTGTGTGTGTGTGTGTGTGTGTGTGTGAGTGTGTGTGTGTGTGTGTGTGTGAGTGTGTGTGTGTGTGTGTGTGTGTGTGTGTGTGTGTGTGTGTGTGTGTGTGTGTGTGTGTGTGTGTGTGTGTGTGAGAGAGAGAGAGTGTGTGTGTGTGTGTGTGTGTGTGTGTGTGTGCGTGTGTGTGTGTGCGTGTGTGTGTGTGTGTGTGTGTGTGTGTGTGTGAGTGTATGTGTGTGTGTGTGAGAGAGAGAGATGTGTGTGTGTGTATGCAGCTGATCTGTAAAGTGTATTTAAGCTGTATTTGTCTTTGATTCTTTCTCTCTTTCACCTAAAGCTTCAGTGCATGCATACAAATGCTAAAACAAAAACATATGTTCTGCAGATAAACAGAAAGGTTATCAGGTTATGTTTATAATCATAATACATGTTTTAGATTATGTGTTTATTTATTGACGCATTTGTCTGCTCGTTTATTTTGTCTTGCGGACAACAGGTGACCAGAATCACTTTACCCAATACGACACCTGGCTCCTCCTCACCCTCCCCTCCTTTTTACATTTTACGTTTTAAACATTTATCAGACGCTCTTATCCAGAGCGACTTACAAGATGTGCATTAATACATGGTAGGAACAATCATAGTTAGCACAAGAGATCAGTGCAGTAATACAGCGATAGACATCATTGTTGTACCTGTAACACTGGGAAGGAAAAGGTTAGTACATGTTTTATTTTTTAGTAGTAAAGAAGTATACATACAGTATACAAAAAGTAGGCAGTGGTGATGATAATTGACTAGATGTACAGAATTCAGTGGTAGTGGAGTCTGAAGAGGTGGGTTTTGAGTCTCTTGCGGAAGATCGCAAGTGATTCCGCGGTCCTGACTGTAAGTCTCTTTGGATAAAAGCGTCTGCTAAATGGCGTGTATGATATTATATTGTCACGGTTGTGTCAGTGCTCCAGTGGAGAAGTGGATCTTTGTGCCTGTGCACACGTCACTAGTTGGAGCTCTTTAACGGTGACCTGGCACCAGACTGGGAACTCGCCGACCGGCCGCCTCGGTGAGCCGCGCGTATGCGGGCGTTTAGCGGGCGCCTGTGAGGATCAGACGGGTTCAGATCGGCCCTCTCTCCACCAGCAGGGAAAAGAACATCAAACAAGGTGTGAGCTCCGCTCCCCCCACAGGTTTCAGGAAGTCAAGCATGAAGGAGGAGGGTAACGCTCCCTGGAGTGGGCCTCTGGGTGGAGTGCGTTTTATTCGCCCATTGAAGTCGTTACTTCTGCACGAGGAGGTCCAATCAGCCGACAGCGAGCTGAAGGGTGGGGGGCAGGCCAGATGGAGGGGGCTTTTCCGCGTTTGAAAAGGCAGCTTAGTGGCCTTTCTTCAGCCCCACTCCAGAGCGATTGTGTGAGTCCTCCCCGCCCCTCCCTTTCAGACACGCTGCACACCACCATATGGGCTTGTTTAAAAGAGAACCTCCCAAAAGGCAGAGCACAAAGGCTGGGGCGCCACCGTTTTCATATCAACTATTATTTAAATGAACCCCTGCCCCCCCCCCCCCTCCGCCCTTCCCCTCAATTACCAGGGGGGTTCTGTCTGAATAATAGGTTGTATTGTCTCTACACCGGAGCGTAGCTGTCTACCAGTTGACACTAATACAGGATTATTGATTAATGCTCTTTCAGGGAAAATGAAGGAAACATTTCCTTACAGGGGGGGGGACGAAGCAACCAGTTTTTGATTTATTTTCTCATTTCTGGCGGGTAACAGAAGGAGAACTTCTCCGCTCCTTTCCCTTGTAAATACGCACACAATGTTTCTGTTTTCTTTTCTTTTTTCTTTCTTTATACATTTGTTCCATCCATTTTAAGAATTGTCCCAAATCTAAATTTCTAAATGTCCTTGCTTTTGATCACATCAGAGTGACATGACACATTCGTTCAGCTGAGCAGCCTTTTCACGAAGGATCTGACCCCCCCGGCCCCTATAGGACGGGCCGGGCCAGAACAGACCGGCTCTTTGTAAAGAACCCTGAACGGTTTGAACAATCCGCTCCCAGTCGAGCTGAATTAAGTAGATATTATTCTGCCACAATGACCCAAATTCCTCGACATCAAGCTCATTCAGCCAGGCAGGCAGGACGCCCTGCATTTTTAGGGTGGAATTCTATTGTGGGGGGGTCACACCAGGTGAGCATTAAATCGCAAACGACACCGTGACAGAAAGGGACAGACATTAGAGAAGAGTGGCTTGGGCGGAGACCACGTTGCAGGACAGATGAGAGTCCATACAGGAAGGGCCCGGATACAACTCGCTGCACCAAACCCAAACACAACATTGTGCTCAAATTTGTTCCTGATTTTATCCCATTTTCTCCCAATTTAGTAACCAATTACACCCTCTCTTTTTCATGTCACCCCCCCCCATATTGTGAGCTCGCTGCCATAGCCCTGAGACCGGCAGTGACAAAGGTGAAGTATCGCCTCCTCCAAGACGGCACTCACCAGGCTGTCGACCATAACTCCAGTACGCACAGAGCCACTCCTGTACGCAGCGAGCTCATATCGGCTTCCCTCCCCCCACCCTGGGGCGGACAGCCAATTGC
>JAINUG010000411.1:55000-62500 GCA_029706075.1 Aldrovandia affinis
AAAACAGGGGAATGGTTGTTTCAGTTTGTAGTGTATTCACCCTTAAAAACAACCTGTCCAGTAGAAGCACCCCTTTGCTATCCGGTGTAGTATATTTGGCAAACAGCATTCACACAAACAGCATTCACACAAACAGCATTCACACAAACAGCATTCACACAAACAGCTTTAGCACAAACAGCTTTAGCACAAACAGCATTCACACAATGAAATGGTTAAATGCTGAACAGATGCAGAGTATAACGTACAACATGATCAAAGCACTGACTGTTTTGAGACAGGTACACCAGCGAGAGAGAGAGAGGAGAGAGGGAGGGAGGGAGGAGAAAAGAGAGAGAGAGAGAGAGAGAGAGAGAGAGAGAGAGAGAAAGATGGAGAGAGAGAGAGAAAGAGAGGAGAGAGAGGGAGAGAGGGAAGGGAGGGAGGGAGGGAGGGAGGGAGAGGGAAGGAGGCAGGTGGGAGGAGAGAGAGAGAGAGAGAGAGAGAGAGAGAGAGAGAGAGAGAGAGAGAGGAGGGACAGAGAGGAGGAGAGGGAGGGAGGGAGGGAGGAGAGAGAGAGAGAGAAGAGGGAGGGAGGAGAGAGAGAGAGAGGGGAGAGGGAGAGGGAGAGAGAGAGAGAGGGAGGGAGGGAGAGGAGGGAGGGAGGGAGGGAGGGAGGAGAGAGAGAGAGAGAGAGAGAGGGAGGAGGAGGGAGGAGGGAGGGAGAGAGGGAGAGAGAAGAGAGGGAGGGGGGAGAGGGAGAGGGAGAGAGAGAGAGAGAGAGAGAGAGAGAGAGAGGGAGGGAGGAGAGAGAGAGGGGAGGGAGGAGAGAGAGAGAGAGAAGAGAGAGAGAGAGGGAGAGAGAGAGAGAGAGAGGGAGGGAGAGAGAGAGAGAGGAGAGGGGAGGACAGGGCATCCGCCTCCATCGACATGATCTTTACAGTCTGAGCGATTAACATTCCTGCAGTTGAATCTGTTTTGACGAGATATGCATGTAGCTGGCTTTGCAAAACGTTCAAATGTCAGCCGCGCACGTTTTAAAAGTCTTTGCGGTGACTGGATGAAATAGTCCGTCCGCACGTTCTACCTCTATCTCTAAACGATATACTATCCGTGTGTCAGATTTATGCGAAAGCTTCAAAAGCATTACAGTGATCTGGCGGTACATGAATATGAAACATGATATCGCTGAAGAGAAACAGTCACGCAAGTTTTAAGGCGTTTTTTTAAATGCCGAACATAAATACAGTTTAAAGCTCAGTAATGCTGCTCTTGAGAACCGCTGGCCCGATTCATAAATAATTCTTTAGCTGTGTTTCTTTATCTGTAATGTTTGGTTTTTATTTTTGTTTTTGATCCCCCGTAAGATAATAACTCAATAAAACACAGATCACTGTAGAAAACGTTTCCATGGCACCAACACAACCGTTGAGTATATTTGAGTTTTCACTGCCTACACTTTCACCATGGTAATGCTGTTATAATATCCTTATCGCGATACATTTTAGACATTTTAGCAGACGCTCTTATCCAGAGCAACTTACACAGTTTACATTTCTTTACATACAATCCATTTATACAGCTGGATATTTTTATTGAAGCAATTCAGGTTAAGTACCTTTAGCTTAAGGGTACAATGGCAGTGTCCCACCTGGGAATTGAACCAGCAACCTCTGAGTTACAAGCCCAGTTCCTAACCATTACACCACACTGCCAGCCCTGATCACCCTTGCTATCATCTCTATGTGTTACCATGCAGAGAAATGGCAAACCCCGACAATAATAATAAAAGAATAATAAAAAGAATTGGACGCGATCTTGTCACCGTCGCGTCATTTCACCGCCTCTCATCACCGAACGCTGTTTCATCCTGATTCTCATCATCAGTGGAAATGAAAGACGGCGTTGTGGCACGAACGCGACAACCTAAGCGCCCGATCCGTTCTGCGCACTCAAACACTTCCCTTTCACATGAAACCAAACGTGTTATGAGCTTGTCTTAGCGGAGAACGATTCTTTCATGTTTAAAAAGCTCGTACGCTGAGCTAAGAGCCCGGGCTGTCGAAGCAACGGCAGGTTTGAGATCTGATCAAAAGGCCCCCTTCAGAACCGGCCCACACACCTTGTGTAAACACATCAGAAACAGTCACAGGTATTCACGTCTCAGACGCACGACTGCAGCTCTCCGGCTGAACAACCTCCTCCAACACTCCGAGAGCAACGAGCCAGGCCAACACGGCGTGAGACCGGGGCGGGAGAACTGAGACAGGTCTGAACTGGTCTCTTCAGAGGAAGCAGACGCTTCTCCACCCACAGTGCCACGGGGGGCAGGAAATGCCCGCTGAGAGGGCAGCCCCCCCGGACCCCCGTCAGAGGAGCGGTGAGATGGAGAGTGACATCCAGGCGTTCGGTCACACAGGAGTTTGATGGATGAGGGCGAGCGGCCGCTCAGCGTTTGTGAAAGCGATACGTTACTGTGCACCCCCCTCTGCACCCGGACCCAAACAGAGCACCCCACCCCCTCTCTCTCTCTCCCCCCACACACACATGCTGTCTCTCTCTCCCTCTCTCTCCCCCACACTCACACACACACACACACACACACACACGCTGCCTCCCTCTCCCTCTCTCTCTCACTCTCTCTCCCTCTCTCTCTCTCTCTCCTCTCTCTCTCTCTCTCTCTCTCCCCCACACACACACACACACATGCTGTCTCCTCTCTCTCTCTCTCTCTCTTTCTTTCTCTCTCTCTCTCTCTCTCTCACTCTCTCTCTCTCCCTCTCCCTCTCTCTCCCTCTCTCTCCCTTTCTCTCTCTCTCTCTCCTCTCCCCCCACTTTGAAAGTTAAGTGAAAGTGAAAGTGCCACAGTACGCTGAATGTGCCATAGCTTCCTACATCGTATATAAATATCTGTGATGGAGTGAAGTAATGCTGAATGGGGTTGAGTTGATTAATCGATGTACAGGCCTGTAACACCAGCAGCCGTGATACATTTCTTCTTATCGATATCTTTGTCATCGATCTCATTGTCAACGGTTACATGAGGGACCTCCCACGACGCTGGCCACGGCGACCAGGGTTCGATTCCACCGGCCGCGCCACTGGGGGCAGCGATTGTCTGTCCGCCCCAGGGAGGGGGGAAGGAAGCCGACAGGACGTTCTCTGCGCATAAGAGTGGCCCTGTAGTACCGGGTTACGGCCTGTGCCGTCTAGGAAGAGGCGTTACTTCGCCTTCGTCACTACTGGTCACAGGGCTACGGCAGCAAATTCACATTACGAAGGGGGGATTAACTTGAAAATAGCGGTTGTAATTGGCTACTAAATTAGGAGAAAATGTAATAAAAATCTGAAACAAAATGACTCAGAAGGCGCAGTGGTCAGATGGCGCAGTGGTCTAACGCGCTCGCTTGGCGAATGCAAGCTGCCGATTCACACGGTTTGCGCTGAAAGATCCACGAGGGTCCAGAGTCCCCCCCCGGGAGTTCATTCGATTTCTCTCCCTCTCTGTCCTGAGAAACATGCACCTCTGCCGCCGACCAGTCAGAAACATCACCGGTTTCCTTTTGGGTAATGGATGCAGAGTTGCCCCCGTGTCCCCCCAGCGCTGAGCAGGAAACCGTGGAAACCGTGCGGTCAAAGGAAGCAGTGCATTCCTCCCCCTCCCCCCTCCCAGAACCTCAGCCAGTCAGAACCGCTCGCATTCCCCTGCCCTCCTGTTGTTAGGATAAAGGATGTCTCCTGCTGCCTCGGCAGCTGGCCACGCCCCTCGAACCCCAGCGGCCGTCTCTCCGACCCAGAGACACAGAGACACAGAGACAGACAGAGACACAGAGACACAGAGACAGACAGAGACACACAGAGACACACAGAGGCAGACAGAGACACACAGAGACAGACAGAGACACAGACACACACAGAGACACAGAGACACAGACACACAGACACACAGAGACACACACAGACAGACACAAACAGACACAGACACACAGACACACACAGAGACACAGACACACAGACACAGACACACAGAGACACAGACACAGACACACAGAGACACAGACACACAGAGACACAGACACACAGACACACACACTCACTCACACTTACACCACACACACACACACACACACACACATACACACTCACACAATTCCCATTGGGACCAAATATACTGAAAAATGTCATAAAAGCGTCTGTTCAATAGCGTGTGTCATGTTGGAAGCAGAATGAGGCTCGAGCCTCCATATCTCACGGACAGACACAGGGCCTTGAATAATCGCTTCCTAACTGATACCTGTTCAAATCAGCGCGCCGTCTGTATAGAGGTCATACAGACAGATCCTTCGCAGGAGTTAGATAAGGAGAGGAGGAGGTCTTCCAAAAGCAGGTTATTCTCCCTCCCCACGCCTTCCCTCTCTCTCCGTCTGCCATCGGAGGGCAATGAACCGCTCAATGCCCCAGAAGCACACCAGACATGCAGCTTCCGTCCCCTGCTGATAACTGGAGTATCGATCCTCCATCGCCGATGATAAGATTTCGTTTTCCGTCAGGCGAGGAGGTGCTGATGCCGGGCAGCCGGGTCCCCGGAGTGGGCTCTGCCGCTGCTAAAGTGGTCTCACTGCGTGGAGCATTTTCAAGCGTTTTTAAAAGTGTTTTATTATTGGCTGGGAACGGCAGCTGACCCAATCACTAATCGGGTCACCGGCACCTCAATTGGGATTGATCAGTTCAATCAATAATAATATAATATTATACGCCATTTTAGCAGACGCTTTTATCCAAAGTGACTTACAGTGAATGCATACATTTTTCAGTATATGTGGTCCCAGTGGGAATCGAACCCACAACCTAAGCGTTGTCAGCGCCATGCTCAACCTACTGAGACACACAGAACCACACTCTACCTACTGAGCCACACAGAACCATGCTCTACCTACTGAGACACACAGAACCATGCTCTACCTACTGAGCCACACAGAACCACGCTCTACCTACTGAGCCACACAGTAATTGGCTACTAAATTAGGAGAAAATGTAATAAAAATCTGAAACAAAATGTAATAAAAAGTACACGATTGTGGGGCCTCAGATGGCGCAGTGGTCTAACGCGCTCGCTTGGCGAATGCAAGCTGCCGATTCACACGGTTTGCGCTGAAAGATCCACGAGGGTCCAGAGTCCCCCCGGGAGTTCATTCGATTTCTCTCCCCTCTCTGTCCTGAGACATGCACCTCTGCCGCCGACCAGTCAGAAACATCACCGGTTTCCTTTTGGGTAATGGATGCAGAGTTGCCCCCGGGGCCCGTCCCCCCAGCGCTGAGCAGGAAACCGTGGAAACCGTGCGGTCAAAGGAAGCAGTGCATTCCTCCCCCCCCCCTCCCAGAACCTCAGCCAGTCAGAACCGCTCGCATTCCCTGCCCTCCTGTTGTTAGGATAAAGGATGTCTCCTGCTGCCTCGGCAGCTGGCCACGCCCCTCGAACCCCAGCGGCCGTCTCTCCGACCCAGAGACACAGAGACACAGAGACAGACAGAGACACACAGAGACACACAGAGGCAGACAGAGACACACAGAGACAGACAGCGACACAGACACACACAGAGACACAGAGACACACGCTCTACCTACTGAGCCACACAGAACCATGCTCTACCTACTGAGACACACAGAACCATGCTCTACCTACTGAGCCACACAGAACCATGCTCTACCTACTGAGACACACAGAACCATGCTCTACCTACTGAGACACACAGAACCACGCTCTACCTACTGAGACACACAGAACCATGCTCTACCTACTGAGACACACAGAACCACGGTCTACCTACTGAGCCACACAGAATCTATGCTGGTGCTACATGTAACCTTGCAGTTTTGAGGGTGAGGGGGGGGAGATAATCTATGTGCAATTGGGTCAGGAGGGAAGGGATTGACAGAGAGAGCAGGGGACAGGTGCTTTACTAGTTTAGTCGTTTTGTGATGAATGGAGGCAGATGCTGGTCAAAGGAGAGCATGAGATCTGCTACGTTCTCTCCTCAAACACAGGAGCCTTCCACAGGAGGCCTGGTCTTATCTACACATCAGCAACGGTCTACGGCCTGCCTGAATAATGAAACTGAAAATGAGAAAATAACTGAAATTATGAGCCTGGTGAGCTGCCTAATGTTAAGATACATAACATAACAATAACATAAGAATACATCAAATCAAATCAAGTTTATTTGTATAGTGCTTTTCACAATAGAATTGTCACAAAACGCTTAACAGAGGGGGAACCCAGGCCTAGACCCCCCCAAAAGCAAGCCTAACGGCAACAGTGGCAAGGAAAAACTCCTTGGTAGGGAGAAACCTTGGGAGGAATCAGACTAAAAGAGGGGGAGCCCATCCTCTTCTGGCCGGCACAGGGTATGTCCAAAAAGACCATGTCATGGTCAGTCCAAGGTGGGGGGGCTAAACCACGCGGAGAGGGTCCAGATCCTGGAACTGGGGTTGGCGTGGGGGTGAGGGTTGATGGGGGCAGCTCACACTTCTCGCAGGATCTAGGGCGGGGGCAGGTGCCCCTGAGTCAGAGGCCGAGGCAGAGAAGAGAACATGCTGTCAGAAATAAAAAAGCAGTGCTATAGCCAGTAGCATTATGTAAGAGCAGGGAGCACAAGCATAGGAAATATACAGATAGCCCCGACAGGTGTAAGCTATGGCAGCATACCTATTAGGAGAGGGACAGAGAAAACACGCAGCCATGAGAGAGTTCCAAACAATCCACACCTGATCAAGGATAACCAGCCTAACAGTGGTGGTAACACATTGAGGAGGTGACAGTATGGAAAGTTTCTCACTCCATAAGACACTAGGGCACGGCCTTCTCCATCTCTCCACCTAGACTATGTTTGGCAGTAGGCTAAGCTGAAAAGATATGTTTTTAATCTACACTTAAAATTTGAAACTGTGTCCGAATCCCTAACATGCCTTGGTAAACCGTTCCACAACAGAGGAGCTCTAATATGAGATCTGTGACACAAATATTTTGTGTGTTTTTCATATTTATAAATCGCGATCCGTAGATTTGAAATCTTACTTTGAGAATCAGTAATGCAATATAGTAGAGACTGGGCTTCTTTCTTTTCTTTAATTCGTATCAGATTTTTCTCCCAATTTGGTGGCCAATTATATCTTCTATTTCCTTGGATTCGCCCTCCCCTACAAACTCACCGCCCGTCACTACGGGACAAACTAATTCCTCGAGGCCGGCGATGATCCACCTCCTTCGAGATGGAACTCGCCCCCCTACTTCCTGGAGATGCCCTCTGTGCTTCTTAGCAAGCCCGTGCTGGCTCACTCTCACCCCCCCTGGGGTGGACAGCCAATCACCACCCCTGGGGTGGACAGCCAATCACCACCCCTGATCGAGGTTGCCGGCCAGAACCGGACTGGCGCAGCCGGGTTTCAAACCGCGGCTGTAGTAGGAAACTTGCACTCCGGGCGAATGCTTTGACCGCTGCACCACCCGGGGCCCGGTAGAGA
>JAINUG010000411.1:67500-72500 GCA_029706075.1 Aldrovandia affinis
CGTTACTGAATAACCGTTATAACCATACAAACCTTACTTTTAAACTTGTGATGATCTTATAGGGACCAAGACCATCTTCTCAGCGTTAAGATGGTGAAGCTGAAGTCACTGGTTGCAGTCCTGGTCGCACAACCTCCATCTCAACATCTCCTGCAGGGGGAGCTGACCAGGTACTAACTGTTTGGAACTCTCTGGTGTCTTCTTTTCCTCGAAAAATGAACTCGCAGTCACAACATCGACAGAGGATCTTTTTGTTTTGTTTCTGATATTTTCCCGTTCCTGACAGGGGAAGGGAGAGGGACATAGAGTGATCGTATGTGTAGCTGTTTTAAACGAGGCCAAAATGATTATCAATTAAATAGTGCATGATTTCCACATGCACCATTTCAAATTAAATGTAGAGTAGAGTTTAAAGACATGAACTAATGACACTGTATTAACAGTTTTGCAAAACTCACATTTGTGAATGTCAGTGTTGTATGTTGTGTTAAGAGTTTTGAAAAATCTTTTAAAACGTATACATAAGCATATATAAAAAACTGGAACAATGTAGCCATTTACTACTAAAATGACAACAATAAAAATAATAACAATAATACACAAACAATCCTATATCAAAGAGCAGTAATGTGTTCTGATCAATCGTAAAGTTTGGCTGTGCTGATAAACTCAATTGGCCCTCTTTGCTTTGGAGGGCTTTCCGGGCGGCACACTAGCCTCCTCGCTCTAAGATCATAACATCAATTCATTATCTGCTGGCGCTGAGCGCTTCTGAGTTTCAATAAACCCTGCAAACCTGATAGAGCGCGCTCATGAAAGGGGGCCATTTCACCGGCTGGCACGCCTTCAAGCAACATATGCTCACGTAATCTTTTAAAAAGCATGATCCACGCCCCAAATTGAATTATGTAATCGTGCAAATAGAATTAGAGTGTAGCTCGGATACAGCTTCCACCCACCTCAAATTTCACTCATTTGTTTGTAACGGTTACTGTGGACTCAGAGCTGGAACTTTTTTCTTTTTTACATTTGTTTCAGATTTTTTCCCGCTTTTCTCCCAACATAATAGCCATTTCACCCTCTATTTATTTAGATTTACCCTCCCCACACGAGTCCGCCGCTCATCTCTGTGAGGCAAGATAATTATCAGAGGGCAGCAAACTCCATTTCCTTCGAGACGGAATTCACCCCCACCCACGTTCTGGAGACTCCCTTACGTGCTTCACGGCGGACCCGAGCCGGCTCACCCTTCCCCCTTCCCCTGGGGTGGACAGCCAAACGCGCCCCGATCAGGGCTGAAGACCAGGGCCAGTCTGGTAGAAACGGGTTTCGAACCACGTCCCTGACAGGCAGCGCACACGGTATCGGACCAGCCAAGATACGGTGCATTAGACCGCTACGTAATCCATCGCCCTTGGTGCTGGAATTTAATTTCACAATCTGTAGTGCAGCGTTCAAAGATTGCGGCTGTTTTCACCATTGACCCTCCCCCTTCCTCTGACGTGACGATTGCGTTTTTGACATGATACCCCAGCTGACACCGCCCAATCACGGCCCTGTTCCGGTGAAATCCGGGAGCTGGACTCGGCCCAAAGTCACAGGGAACGACTGCCCAGAATGGGCCCAGGCAAAGGTTAAAGGTTAAAGGTCAATCCATCAAGCTCAGCAGCATCACGCCACAATCGAGGCCGCGTTCATTATCCGCCGTCTCCCAAACTCCACGTTGCTGTTGGGGGCGCTGCTGGCCCGCTCGGTGCTCCCCGGCGGGACTCGCGCCCGATTGTGCCGTCGCTCCGCTGAGCCCGGTCCGATTCCCGCTGCCAGCAGGGACCTGGGCCCCGCTTTGTCACCTTGGAGACCGCCTTGTCTTACCGTCTTCAGGATGGTCACCTTGTCTATGTGTTTTACATTATTAATATTTCTGTCAGTTATGTGAAATGCGTAGTTTATGCTTTCGGTTTTTATAAGAACATAAGAATACAAAATGAGGAGAACGGGCCGTTCAGCCCATCTAGGCTCGTCATGTCCTAATCTAAAGAGTAACTGGTACTGCATCTAGCCTGGTGGTGGGGCAGGTGGGGCAGGTGGGCATTGTGATGGTTAGGGAATGTGTCTATTGGGGTTGCAGGTTTGATTCCCAAAGGGACAAAGTCTCAATAAGTGCATCTGTCAAACCAATAAAAAACCACACACATACATGTGTATATATACTGTATACCGTAACAAAATACAAGTCATGAAAATAATAATTTTAAGTAATATTAGGCTGAATTAGTCAACCCTACATTGTAACTATATTTTATGTATATCATTTTCTGTATTCTGTATTCTTAAGTGTTCATGAAATGGCTTTCTACTTAAAATGTTATTTTTAAAATGCCCTCATTGTACATGTGAAATGTAAATCCACTGCATGTATATGCATTGGGGAATATATTTAGATTAAAAGCCAGATTTATTCGGGCCTGGCAGATGGCGCAGCGGTTTAACGCACCACGCTTCGGAGTGGTGTGCGCTGCCCGTCAGGGACGCGGATCGAAACCCGCGTCTCTACCAGACCGGCCCTGGTCGTCAGCCCGATCAGAGGCGGCATTTGGCTGTCCGCCTCTGGTCCGGGGGAGGGAGAGCCGGCATAAGTTCGTCGAGGAGAAGGTTAAGGAGTCCGTGGAAGATTTCCCGTCTCGAAAGAGGCGGGAACACTCAACCAGGAATGTGTGTCTCGATCCCGGAGGACGGGCGACGGACTCGTGAGGGTGGGGAATTGAAGTAAATAGAGGGTTTAATTGGCAACCAAATTGGGAGAAAAATGGGGAAAAAATAAATTTATAAAAATAAAAGGCAGATTTATTTTAGAACACCGTGAAGGTGACTGGACGGCGTCTGTCCGAATGTGGAGACGCAAAAATGCAAGTTAATGTTCCAAGGCTCTTTAAAAAAAAGAAAAAAAAGAATACTTAACTTAATTCACCTGTTATAACAACACACTCCTTTCCTGTGACGCCTCCATGCCACTATGTGGCGCTATACCCTGTGGCTGCGGCCCTGTGGTAAGCTGAGAGGAGCTCCCAGTTAAGGCCTGAGCTCTTCCTCCCTGCTCTCTCCTGCTCAAAGCCTTTGTGCGCTCGTGTGCGTAATGGACTCTGCGTTTGGCTCGCACGCTTTTGGCTCAAGCTGTTGGTGGAATTTATCACAATGATTACCGCCTGCTCAGGCAGCCAAACTCATTTGCATTTGAATTTGCATTTCCCCCCCATGGTTGTCTAGTTACTCAAAAGGTATTGCTTTTCTTACAGTGGGTTTAAAAAGTATTCACACCCTTTGGCATTTTTCACATTTTATTTTCTTTCTTTCTTTCTTTATTTCATGGATTCAAAATGGTTTTAATTGGTTTTAATTGGTATACCCTTTGGTATACCCTGCCGCCCCATCAAGGGGTGCCCATCATAGCCTTCGCAGCCATTAGACAAACTGGCATGTGTCAAACGAGGCTGCAGTCCCCAGTATCCCCACACCAGGCCATCAGGCTCCAGCCATGGTTCAAGGATCTTCAAAAGACCCAGTTAACGTCTGTTTTCTCGTTAACACGACCTAGGATTTCTCTCTACTTCCCCCATTGATGGTGACTCATTATAGTGACTACTCAGAGTTGCTTCAGTAGGGGTAAACAAGCGCAAGGGTCGTTATTTTTTTATATATTTTTTTAACATCTGCAAGTGAACCATTTTTTTACTTTTATACGGAGGACTCTAAATGCGACAGTAGGAACTGTGGATAATATGCAAATCGCCCGGTGACGTTACAGCTGAATTTGGCATCTGCGCAGTTGTAGGGGTTCATTGGTTGCGTTAAGAGATTATGAAGGGCGTGGGGGAAATAATGCTAAACTAGCTACAAAATATGTTCGTTTAGCGTATTTCTGAGTGCTTCTTGGCACTTAAATGCGTTATAATAGAAAAGCGGTCGTTCTTTACTCTTAATTCAGCGGCAACCGCTACAATTTCCCTACATTATCCAACGTATGAACTGCCAGTTTCTCAGAGAAAAACCTTTTAGTACTTTTCACAGCAAACTGAGCCTCCGAAACTTCTTTCAACTTACGGTTTTATGAAATAGACCTTGTAAATAGCTGGTCGGTCATTATTATCTCGTTAGGTGTTTAGTGCAAGTGATCATTTTTTTACAATTTAATGTTTTCTATAATTTAGGGCCACGTATCGCGTACATTTTGTAACACTCAGTTTACCCATGAAGTGAAAGAGAGGAAGCGTTGCCCAATGGCGTCTCTGCTTTCGTGTTGCTGTGCCGACGGCCCTGCTGGGATAAATGCTGTTTATCGTGCTTTTTGGCTGAAGCTTCGAGACGCCACGGCGGAAAGGCCGCTGAGCCAGTGATTACAGTTTTTAAAAAAAAAAAAAAAAGTCAAAATTTCTATCTACAACCCTGAGGAAACCCCATCTGTGTTATTTCCAAACTGAGGAGCCGCAGAAACGTGTGCTGTCCCTGTGAGGTGTACACGCACAACATCAACAGCACACAGAGCTCCGCCCTGCTGGTGTCTCACAGCAAGATGTGCAAAGCATGTTTGCAAAACGTTCATGATTCCTCTGTGAATTGGTGTTGGAGGGCTGTATGGGGGGGGTTGCTCAGGCAAGGAGAACTTATCCGACCCCCCTTGGACCCCCAGGGGTCAAGGCTTCGTCGCGGTTCACGCAATACAACAATATCGCAAACAATATATACATCTGCAAAGGCTTTGCGCAGCCTATGCAACATGGTGTCCTTACACTTCTGTACACTGGTAGGTGTCAATGTATTGAAGAAGGTCGGTAAAGTTTTCATGAAAGAAGGAATACTCCTGTGCCTTCAAACTTCTTTCCTGAAGCTGGTTCATTTTATACCGTGTCGAACAAATGATGCTAGCTATCTATATTGTTAGCTACTAGCTCGATGAACTGTGGCTCAGTAGGTAGAGCGTGGTTCTGTGTGGCTCAGTAGATAGA